>CAJNDV010035775.1:29164-44526 GCA_905221635.1 Symbiodinium sp. CCMP2456
ACAACAAGTAGTAGTAGTAGTAGTAGTAGTAGTAGTAGTAGTAGTAGGTAGTAGGTAGTAGGTAGTAGGTAGTAGGTAGTGGTAGTAGTAGTAGTAGTAGCAGTAGTAGTAGTAGTAGTAGCAGTAGTAGGTAGTAGGTAGTAGTAGTAGTAGTAGGTAGTAGGTAGTAGGTAGTAGGTAGTTGGTAGTAGTAGTAGCAGTAAGTAGCAGTAGTGGTCGTAGTAGTAGTAGTAGTAGTAGTAGTAGTAGTAGTAGTAGTAGTAGTAGTAGTAGGTAGTAGGTAGTATTGTAGTAGTAGTAGTAGTAGTAGTAGTAGTAGTAGTAGTAGTAGGTGGTGGTGTGGTAGTAGTAGTAGTAGTAGTAGTAGTAGTAGTGGTAGTAGTGGTAGTAGTAGTAGTAGTAGCAGTAGTAGTAGTAGGTGGTGGCGTAGTAGTAGTAGTAGTAGTAGTAGTAGTAGTGGTGGTAGTAGTAGTAGTAGTCGTCGTCGTCGTCGTAGTAGTAGTAGTAGTAGTAGTATAGTGCAGCAGCAGCAGCAGCAGCAGAAGCAGGATTCCGGTAGCAGCGGTGGCGGTGGTGATGCTGGTGGTGATGCTGGGTGTGCGTGGTCATGGTCGTTGGTGTGGTGGTAGTGGTGGCGGTATGAGTGGTGCGGAGCGGCAATGGCAGTGGCGTTGGGAATGGTAGTGGCAGTAGTGGCAGTGGCAGTAGTAGTGTAGGTAGGATCGGCAGTAGCAGTGGTGGTGGTAGTGGTGGTGGTCGTCGCGGTGGTGGTCGTGGTCGTGGCCGTGGTCCTGGTCGGTCGTGGTCGTGGTCCTGGTCCTTGTCGTGGTAGTGGCAGCGTCGCGGGAGTGGGAGTGGTAGTAGTCGTTGGGGTGATTGCTCTTGTTGTTGTGGTCGCACTACTTGTCCACGAGCCGTGGCACCAGTGCCAGAAGTGGCACTGGTAGCGGTGGTGGTGGTGATGGTGGTGGTGGTGGTGGCGGCACGGTCGGTGCCGGTCGTGGTGGCGATACTGCTGCTGACTGTGGTGCTGGTATTTGCTGGTACACATGGGGCTGCTCGCGACGGAAGTGATTTCCGTGGTGGCCGCGTTCATTGTTGCTATAGTAGCTATAGTGGTGGTGGAGGTGCAGGTGGCGCTGCTGGCGCTTGCAGCTGCGGGTGGTGGTGGCGGCGGTAGTGGCGGTAGGAATCCCGCAGCACGAACAGTTTCAACACGTGAAGGGCGTAAGTATATAAGCATTCAGGAACGTGACAGTACAGAGGAGAAAGGTCATTGCCCGACACTCCGTGGCCCGCACTGCTGTATTTTTTAACGCGAGCCTAGCAGCACAACGGACTGGTGTGTATGACGGTGATACTGGCGAGCATGGCTATGCAAGCGGCAGCTTTGCGATGGAGCCATGGGCTTCGGCAGCACTGAAAGGTTTCCCTGCAAACTCTGCAAGTGTTTGCTTCAGGTGGTGTTGAGAGGTGTCCTAGCTGAAAACAGGTCAATGAAGAGGCTTGCAGATGCCTGTGTTCCACCATGTCTGTTTCATCGACAAGCAGTCCAACTGTTTAAAGGGTCTGCCAGAAAGGTGCGCCACGTCCAAACTTGGTAACTGTACTACGTCGACAAGCTTCACATGCCCATTGAAGCCCCTGCAAAAAATCCTTAGAAAGGAGACGGGCTTCCCAAAACCCACCCTGACGCCCTGGTCTGAGCTTGCACATTTGGCATAGAAGCCGGCCTCGCTAGCCTCGTTGGCTGTGGACCAACCGTACCAGTCCGGATGTAGCTTGAACGCTGAGTTTTCAACTCTGAACCTAGACCTACCGGCCTTTCATAGTTCGTCTAACTAGTAGGGTCCCTGTAGAAGAACCTTTGAAATGAAAGGTACCCCGAGTTATAAGAAAGGCATCGACAAAACCAAACAATACGCTATATACTGTCCACATACCAACAACTCTGTACCAAGGCAATTTTTTGTCCGTCATGCTGAGCATACTTCTGCACTTGGACGACTTGAATGTCATCTCCGGGCGGAAGGGGGTATGATTCCTAATCAGCCAATCATTCCGACCAAATATTCCTAATTATAGCCATAAGCCCTGAACTTGGAGCTGGAAGCCTCGCCGCATGCGAACATCGGGGCTGTCAGGGGCTTCTTGGCCTCGGGTGCAGGCGGCCTTTTTTGGGGGGTTCTGCCAAGGAAAAAGGCTTGGGGTTTGCGGTTTGAAATGTAGGGTTTATAGGGTTTAGGTCTTATACGGTTTAGGGCGAAGGATTTTGTTTTGCCTCCTCCTTCCGAGGAGTGAGCGGTTTGGGGGCTTTGGAGGGGCACTATGGCATCAGCGAAACCTGGAGCCTATAATGCCAACTTCAAGCAACACTCCTTACTGTAATTACCTCTGCGATACTGGAGCCTTAGCAGCCTTAGCCTTAAAATGGGGATACCAACCCCACGTTTGAAACCCGTGCAGAGGCTGTAACTCCCTATCTTTTTGTTGAGTCACGGCCTCAGGCCGGCACGCTATCCTGAATCCCAGATCCTGAATGCTAAACCCCGAAAGCAAGCTAAATGCCTAGAGCTTGAGCGCCAAAAATCTCAACATGGAAATCCTAGCTCAGCAAGCCAAGTGACGGGTTTGGGACATACTGCAAGTATCGGGGCTGGGTAATTGTCACATGGTTGGTTCAATGTGCAGAAATGAAGCTTATGTAGGATGTGGGGGGCTTAGTTTAAGAAATGGCTCAGGGCATAAAAAGCCAGGGTACAGGATCTGTGTCAAAGTCAATAGGTTGTTGTGGCACAGAATCTGTAATAGAACCCTTCGCGCCCTGGTTTCTGATGGCTAGCAGATTGAAGCTTCGAGGTCAAACATTCGGCGTACACCACTGTCGGGTTCACGTATTTCACATTCAAGGTAATGTAGGGGTCTTAACATCCAGAAAAGGGTTTTAGACGACAGGGAACCCTCAAGAATACGATCTCTGATTTTGCAAGCCACTTCAGTACCGCATCCCAGCCGAACTCTATGTACATGTCTATAAAGTGCACGAGACACACGTGCAAACTCCATAGCCGTACAAGATAGACCAGGGCTGGAACCCGGTCTGAAAGCAAAGCAGGCACCAGAACCTTAAACTTACTCCGGAATCCAAAATGCCCACAAAAACACCGTCGACAAGCATCCCTTTGCTGGCTCCGAGGTGCAGATGTCGTGCCGGCTGGTCGGCATGGTGCGGACGCGTGCCTGCGATTCAGCGGTGCAAAAGTCAAATTCACAAATTCATAGGTGATTTGCTTAGCAGCACCCTCTATATACCTGCAGAAATAGCTCGAGAATCAACTTTCTATACAGTACGGTAGTTAATGTAGACTGCAATGTACCGCAGACTGTAGTGCACCACACATACCACACTCGTGCTCGTTGCAGCAGGCCTTCTGTCCTGCTCAGTCACTTGAGGTCTGCTGGACGGTAGCTACGGGTCAGCGGGGTGGCTCAAAACGAAATGCAAGCGCACACCTGTAGTCTTGACACACTGCACACAAGATGGCTGGACACAGCACCCATGTAAGCCTAAATTTGTGAAATTCTGGACCTCAAACAAACAACGCATGCAGCAGACTGCTGAGGTTGTCCGAGGAGTGCAAAGCAGACTCCCAAGAGGGAGCCAGAAAGGAATGGGTTTAGGGTTCGGAGGCACAAAGGCTTGTCTGCACTGTGTAGGGATCGCAGCCTGGCGCTATGTTATTCTGGCTGTAGGCTTGCTGCTGCTACCACGACTACCGAGAACCAACATATCCAACAAGACACCTCCAAGAGTAGAAAGAACTTTTCGAGTTCTTCCTCCGTGGGCAGGGACCTTGGCGATTCAGAGCTTGTTAGAGGCTCAAGTAAAGTACATTGGGCTCCTTTCGCTTCGCTTTGCTCAGCCTCTTCACGAGTTTACGGGTTTTGGGATCGAGAGCTGGTTTAGGTCTTCTGGGTTAGAGTCTGCTTACGGCTTAGGTTCGGGGAGGGATAATTAGAAAAGGTTTCGGGCTCCCTTGTAGTATAACTATAAAAATGCACCTGAAAAACAATATTGGTAATTGCTTCGGCTTCTATAGTAGTTTGGGAGTTTGGGGCTTCATGGCTTTTGGGCCGGTTTGAGAGTCTGACTATGAGCTCTTGAGAAGGCTTTCTATCGGCCCCCTTTACACTCAAGACTCCTGGAACCCCATTAGAACCTGGGACCCTCAACCCGAAACCCTAGATCGGGACTTTAAAGACCGCGAAAAATATTCGTAGCCAAGATCCTCTTCAGCCCAATAAGGGAGAATTCAAGATGTCTCAAAAGCCTACCTAGGAACACGTATCCGAGACCTAGGACCTAGAAGAGGGACTTGTAACTACGGTTTAGGGCCCCAGGGCTCATCCAAATTGGTTAGCATCTGAGGGCTCAGGGTTTAACCTTGAACCGTAATTCCAAAATTTTGCATAAACCAAAGCATGAACTCTATATAACTTCTAAACACTGCACCACAAAAGCCCTTCAATCGGCACGCAAAACACACACAGAGAGAGAGAGAGAGACAGAGACAGAGAGGCAGAGATGGAAACACCAAATCCAAAGCAAACACTTAATATCGTAACCCCCGAAGAGCCCGTAAACCCTAAACCCTATTTCCCTAAACCCTAAACCCTATATCGCCCATATTCCTGAATCATAATCCTTAAACGTACCCATAGGCCCCATAGTAGTTCCTTTTTGGGATTGCCCTATAGCATTCTAAACATGAACCCCAAAAAGGAACTACTATGGGACCTAAGGGTATACCCTAAACCCTAAACCCTTAACCCTAAACCCTAAAGCCTAAACCCTGAACCCTAAACCCTAAACCCTAATCAGGGACCCTAAACCCCTAAGCCCAAATCAGGGACCCTGAACCCCTAAGCCCTACTTCCACAAACGCGAAGACCCCGAAGCTGCCCTTGCAGGGCTTCCGGCGCGCTGAGCGGGAAGAAGTCCGACCTTGAAGCTGGGGCTTAGGATTTCGGATTTAGTTGCTCGAAACTAGCAGGGACTCCTTCAAGAGGACCAAAGTAAGCACCGGCTAAACATCCGGAGGCTTATGTGAGAGTCAAAAGAAGCAGGCCCAAAAACACACAACTATTGACAATGCACTTTGCAGAGCTTCACCAGTACAGCCCTTGGACCCCCAGGCACAAGAACTACTATTCGCCGTCGAAAAACAAACGGGCAACTATATATTGAAACCCCAGAATTTCAATTAGACAGAACCTTTGCAGCACCCCGTAGAGCCCTTTGTGGAAACAGTGTAGAAACTGGGCGTAGGATCCTCAAACATGGAAACCATGTTTAAAGAAGCCGCAACGAAACCTGATGGAACACTTGAAGAAGACGTACAGAAACCCCTCAGATAACCTTGCACCAACCTCCTCGAAACA
The DNA here is from genome assembly GCA_905221635.1 of Symbiodinium sp. CCMP2456. Classification (NCBI taxonomy): domain Eukaryota; class Dinophyceae; order Suessiales; family Symbiodiniaceae; genus Symbiodinium; species Symbiodinium sp. CCMP2456. Next base: position 34,607 of record CAJNDV010035775.1, read on the forward strand.
TCGTACAGCCCGCGAAGAAATCTTCCAACCCTTAACAGGAATAGAGGTCTCATATTGTAAGCCCTCGTTAGGGGCCCAAAACCCTAAACCCTAAAAGCCCTAAACCCTAAATCCTAAAAGCCCCAAATCCTAAACCGTAAAGAGCCCTAAACCCAAGCTCAACGAAACGTGGGCTTCGAGCTCAAACTCCTCGAATTGTAGCGGTCGGCCGCGGGGGAAGAAGCTTGACTGGCTGGTGCCTGAGGCTTACTCCTAAGGGTTTCAGACTTAGGTTAATGCAACCAACCCTAAACCGGGGGTTTGGGAGTTATACACTCTCAACTCAGACAAGCCAAGCGAGGTTCCATAGTTGCAGGTCGGAGTGATACAGTTAGAAGGTCCGCTTGAGCGGTGCTTTGCAAAGGACGAAGATAGGGGTTTGGGGTTTAGGGTTAGGGCTTAAGGGCTCAGAGCAACCCTAAACACCGAACATGGGGGTTAAGATTTGGGGCTGACGGTTGTTGGGGAACCCTAAGCCCTCGCTTCAACATCAGGGGGTTTCGGCGTCACTATCTAGACTCTAGGCCCTGCGCCCTAGATACTGGTTCTGGTCGAAGCGATAATTCGTGGTGTTACCTTCGGTTGCAGAGTCCTTTTGGGTTTCGGCTCTCCAAAACTCGGACACTCCAGGCTTTGTTGGGTTTAGGACGATTCAGGGTTTGGGGCTTCGAGTTTCCGAGCCTTCCCCCTCAAGAACAGGAACCTCGTCTGGGAATCTTTGGGCTTAGAATAGGGGCCGTACGGTTTGGTATATCCTTATACATATTTAGACTGACTGTAAGGAACAAATGTGTGCGCTTAGGGTCTAGGGTTTCGGGCGGCTTAGGGTTTGGATACCTTTGAAGCGTTCCCAAATGCTCCGGGAATTCATTTGTTGAGGCTTTGGGGTCACAAGACAGCGTGACACGAGCATCTTGCACTACTTTGAGATGTGGGGTTGGGACGTTACTTTGAGATGTAGGGTGGGGATGTGGGATCTGATGTTCCATCCACAGGATGCGGGGCCCAAGCTGGCAGCACAATGCTTAAAATTAAAAACCGAACAAACCCAAGAAAACAGCACACCGCCAACCACCGCCAGGGTCCGAAGGGTCGCGAGAAGTAGGGTTATCAGGCAGGTCAAGGCTGCCCAGTATCCACTGGTGGGGTCTTAGAGGGTTTGGGGTTTAGGGTTTAGGGGTCTTGTGCTTCTTCAAGAGCTTCTTGGCACGGAGGTTTGGGTTTGTTGGGGTCTTGATACTGTCTGGATGTAGGGCTGTTTAGGGCTTGTGGTGTTGCGGTGCTTGGCGTCATGCAGACAAGTGTTCCTGACAATTCAGGTTGAGGTGTATGGTCTTGCGCTCAGGGTGGTGATTCGAATACGAAGATCAAATCTGAAACCCTGAACCCAAAAAACTTATATACCCTAAACCACCACAGAGCGTACGGCGTAAAGCCACCGATTCGGCAAAGGGGCTGTCAGCCACATAACGGAGGGCCGTAACCAAGTTCGACATCGAGGACCTGTCATGTCTGCTCTTCGATTGCATCAGGGTTCTGTGGGGTTGATACAGAATCTGACAGGTTCCTTATAGTCGCCATTGTAGTTCCTTTTGGAAAATCATATTTATATTATAGGATCCTAACCGTAAAATTGGTTAGCCACAAAAGGGAACTACAATGGAGACGATAGGTAGTGTGGACAAATGCCATCCAGGCCATCATCATTCATTCCCTCAACCTTGCTATCCCCCAACCCTCTTGCTCCATAGCCGCAGCCTTGAAACCATATAGACATATATATATATATAGATATAGATATAGATATAGATATAGATATAGATATAGATATAGATATATAGACCCTAAACCCTAAACCCCAACCCCCAAGCCGCGTAAACCCTACGCGAGAAACCCCAAAGGTCTCACGGCGTACAATCCCCGAATCTCCACCGCTGAACACACTTGGTTCGGCCTGTGGGTGGGTGCTAGATGCGATACAGTCACAGGGTCTCGGCAGTCTCGGATTTCAGAAGCTTCCGGTGCACATTTATGCTTTCTGGAATTCGAGTCCGATTCCGCATTCTGGCGGATTTAGGGCTAAAGCTGCTAGGAACAGTTGCGGGTCTTCTATGCAAGCCCTATAGGGAACCATAATAAGACCCGCCTGCAAAATACATAAATCCCCACACAAAAAAACTAGAAAGCCGAAGAACATGACTTCGGGGCAACTCTCTCGAGATGCGAAGCGCGAAAGCTCGCGAGCCAATAGCGCGGGCAGTGTGAATCATGCGATTCTGTACACGGCGAGCCGCCGGTTCATCTTCGGTCTGTAAGGTTTGAGCGACCAGGATAATATAGGAGATTGAGAAACCCTGGGTCTTTATTAGGGTTCTTAATATGAGCCCTAATATATTTGGGGCTATAGGGCGAGGGTTTCTTAATCAGGTTCCTACATTACGCACATGCCCAAGATCCTGAACTTGCCCTTGAAGTCGGTTGACTTCCTGCTTGAGCAAGTGTTGTTGGTGAGCAACGCTGCCCACGCCCCGGGGAAATGCCCGGGCGAAGGGTTTTCACTGATATTATTTTCCTTATTATTCTGATTATAGTATAATAGGATACCCCGGGCCCCATTCTACTTATTAAGGCCCCTATATTATGTAAATTGGGGCATCTCTCGCCTCTACATACAATCAAGGTGCAGCTCTGCGGAACCGGCCTCCGGGGTCAGAGAGAAGGTGCTCAAAGAACGTTACATGTGGGTAGTTCTCGACATCAGGGTCCCCTTTGTGGGTTCCCTACTATAGTACGGCACCCTTATTACAAAAAAGCACCCTAAAAGGGACCCTGTTTTAGAGAACTACCCATATGACGATACCAGGAAGGATGATACACAAATGAAATTATCAACAGAATGCACGGCAAATCAAAGGGGATCTCTTGGCGATGCCAAGGTTTCATGCACCAGATTAGCACGCCAGATCTCTGAGAAGGGCTGAGAACTACCTGATTACGACGCAAACAGGTCTTGTAACAGAACCCTCCCCCAACAAAATCAACACCCGAAACTATTGAATACTTTCAGCTGAACCTTCCTTAGGTTAATATAGGGGCCTCAATCATTAGAATAGGGTCTTGGGGTATATTATACTATATTTATACTAAGGAACTCCCATAATAATGTAGGTAAGTACTAATGCCCTTATATTAAGCACGGACTCTAAGCCCGAAGCCCGGAACCCCCGTGATGGCTGTAGCATAATCCGAGGTCCGCGCGTGCTAGTCCCGAGGAAATGCGCTGCCCGGCTGCAAATCAGAGTCTTGGACTGTTTTGGTTCGTTTTCGGGTTTTACATGGTTTAGGGGTTTAGGGGTGTAGGGTTTAGGCTTTCAGGCCTTTTTAAGGGTTTAGGTTTTTAGGGTGGTTTAGGGGTCTAGAGCTGTTTATTTTTTTGCGATTTTGGGGTGTAGGGTTTAGGGCTTGAGGGCTTTGGGTGCAAGAGTTAAGGTTTTAGGGATTCAGGGCTTTGTGTCTTATGGAAACTGCCAGTGTCTGGCAGTCAGTTTGCTAAGGCTGTTTTTGTCGTCGAAAGGGTATATAAGATTCGGTTGAATCTGTTGTTCGTTTAGCTTGCTATTTGTCTTCAAGTTTCTGTGATGTAAACCTGAATACGGTGTATATACTGACTTGGGGGTGAAAGAACTTAGACTGGCCTTGACCCCAAAGTCCCAAAGTCGCTACTATCCCAAGAGGCTGGCCGAAGCATCTAGTTTATATGTGCCATGACCCTAAACACTAAGCGCCGCAGACAATCCTGCATTCGACAGCTTACCTGAGACTCATGAAAAAGCCTTCTAAACATATCCAGAAAAGGGTAAGGATTACTGTTTGGAAGGCTACGGACTAAGGTTATAGGGTTTAGAGGCGCAGAGAAAGAGGATGCTTAGCCTATCTTAGCCTTACCTAAAGTAGCCCGTGTCCCTGCGAAGCCAACCATGACACGACAGCAGTGGGCATGTTTCCTTCGGTTAAGATACCGGGATCTTAACTGAAAAAGACCCTAAACCGTAAACCCTAAACAAACCGAGTGTAACAAGATGTAGGTTCTCGAAAGCCTGTTTTAGAAAAAAAATCTTAAACATTTCTCGCCATGATTCGGGTCACCGCATACTCGTAAACATAACAAAAGGCCATGCAATTAACCCTGATAGCAATACTACAAATGACAACAATCATAACAATAACAAAAATAGTTAGTGGTAATGATAAGGATGATGATTATAATAGCTCAGAGAATTATTATACTTATATTATATTTATAGCAAACCTTCAAACCCGAAACCCATAAGGGAGTCTCAGTCAGGCACATCCACGGCAACGTGTGACTGGCCAGGGCCTGCGAGGATAAGTCCAGCAATTCGAACATGTGGATGCGAATTCTATGGGCTCTAACGAGGGCTTATCTCTAGGGACCCTCAGTAGATTGTTTTTGTTTTAAAAGGGGGTGTATGTGATACCATGTCTGTAAGACTGAATCCCCAACAATTGGTTAGTTCTGGTTCGATCCGCCGGCCTTGGAAAAGGGTTGAGCCTCAGGGTTCCGTAGAGTTTAGGGTTTCTAGGGTGCATTGAGGTTCAGTGAAGGGTCATGGGAAGGCCTGCGGCTTTTCTCAGGGTATAAGGGAAATCCTAAGCCTTGACCCCTAAGCCATAAAATCCTTGAGCCCGAAATCCTCATATGCGAAACTGTAGAGTAGACCCTCAACCCAATCAACCTTCAACCCTAAAGCCTAGATCCTAAGGTTAATACTATACAGTGACTTCTGAATGGCGACAGGAGCCGGAATCCCCAACTTTGTACCCCAACTTTCTATTCGTGGGTTTAGGGGCTTGGGGCCAATGGCTCCAGGCATAAAGAAAAGAGCTCTTTGGAAGCTTGACGTTGTATGGTTGAGTTGGGACATCTCTGTGGGTCTAGGGCTTTACGGTTGAGGGTTGTGTCGTTGAGGGGTTGGCAGACAAGGAGGGTTGTGGGACGTATGGCGCTGGCTTGCTTCCACCCGTACCGTGGGGTCATGTAAGTGCCTTGCTATGATCAGGTCCTATAGGATTTAGGTCTTGGCTTCGGGGTCATGGGGTTTAGGATGCTAGATTTAGAGTGAATGGTTCCCCTTGGCGGCTGTACCTCGGTCACGGGCTTTTAAGTCATGGGTCCAAAGAGGGGGCGGGGATCGGCCATGGGCCAGGACCTGGGATCGCCACCTCTAATGAGGGTGCAGTCATTTTTGCTTAAGGTTGATATAAGGTTTCGGGAGTCAAGCCAGAATTTGAACCAAACGAAGTTAAGGCGACAAATCTCGACTGTGCAATGAGGATCCAACGAAGGCAGAGCAGCGGCCGCTGGGCGACGCCCCAAAACACCAAAGAACGTCCGTGCGTCGGTGTCTCAGTCGATGCGCTCGAACTGCGCTGACTTCGAGCTGCTCGGCGGCACAGCACGTTCCTTGCCCTGGGAGTTTCCGGAAATAGGGGACCCTAATATAGTACCCTAAATAATAGGATCCTTATTATAAGGACCCCAAAGTAAGGTACCCTAATTTTCGGAAACCCCCAGCTGAGGTACCACTCCTGGCCTGTGGAAGCTCGGGAGCTCCTTGTTTTCAAAAAAGGAAGCTCCCTAAATCCGAAACAAAACCTCAAGAACCCAAAACCTACTTTTTTTGCAGGGTCCCTATAAATCCCATATTAGGGTTTATAAACAGAACCTACAAAAAATGGGTTTGGGGTTCTTAAGGTAAACTCTGTTCCTAGCCGTGTGCTACCACAGCCGCAAAGGACTGAAGCATGCGCTAGTCTTCGGTTCTATAGGGTTTAGGGTTTAGGGTTCACTAACCCTACACCACAAATCCCAAACGAGGGTCCGGTGAAGGACGGAGCTCCAAAAAATACACCTTGCTTGCAACCGTACTTAACAAATCCCCTGAGGCTTCGAGTAGTCAACCTCTCGAAGGATACTAACTTAATGGGAATTGAAAAAGGCACTGCACCTTTGTCCTTCAATAGAAGTCGATCCGCCCGTTCTCCATTTATTGGGCGCATCTACGACGGACAGCCCTAAATCCTCAACCAAACTCATAGGTTGACTCTACAAAAAGGGTTCCCGCCTCCTGGCGGCGGCTGGGTGTCCTGAAGGACTGAATGCTAAATTTCCAGCATGTAAGGCGGCCTTTCCATCCTTCACACTCGGATCCTAAACCCTAATTAAACCGCTTTTTCTGAATCCGGTCGCCTCGTAAACCCTAAACTCCTAAATCCCCAAACCCCTGAACCCTCAAACCCCCCAAGCCTAGCCTTCGCAGCCGTTGACTATCATGGCTACGGCGGCGCGCAGCCAGCCGTAAAGTTTACGGTTCGCCTTCGGGATACCGAAAGCATTGGGACATATACCACATGATTACTGTCAGATCCTTGGCCCATGCCTGTCGAAGGAACGGTAATTGCCCGGAGACGCCATTGAAATCGGTATTGTCATCGGTTGGGGCAATTTTGGGAGATTCTACGGCCGCTCATATGCTCCTATGGCACACCCTTACAAAGCTTATACAGAACCCCTTAAACACATGTCTTTTGTGCAGGAGCGGGTCCTTGCCTGCCGCATGGAAGCGGAGAGCAATCCCCGCGACTCGAATAAAAGTTTGGTTGGTATTATCATCATTATGGTTTTTATGATTACAATTAACACTGCTGCTGTACTGGTGTTATTGCGATTAGTACTTACTCTCTTACTTCCATTATCATGATCACTATCATTAGTATTATGAAGAATCCTTGAGTTATTAGTGTTATCCTTCTTCTTGGTTAAATCTGCTGATTACTACTATCACCATGACCGTTACATTTACTATCATTCTTATTTATGTTACTGTTACCATTTTCATGGCTCCTACTCTTATTATTGTTTCTCTTAACACAACTATATTATTTGTGGCCATTATCATTATTATCGTTTCTACTGCCGGAAACCCTTAATTCAAAGTCGTTCTGCGGCTGGTATAGTGGAGAATAATTCCCTCGTACATGTTCTACTGGACTAACCGACTAAAAGTGACGCCGCCGCCCGGTGTGCAAGGCACTGCTTGCAACCCCAAACCATACCCTGCAACAGAGTAGGCTATGGTAGCAGAATTTTCGTGTTATTACAACCAATAAACCCAGTTCGTTTTGGGATCCGCAACTACACCCCAAACTTGCGGTCTAGGCCGCTGCCCGAAGCACAACAGCAGCTTGGAGTTTTGGCGGCTCGCGCACTCAAAGAGGGAGTTGCGGAAAAGGAGGGAAGACTTGCGGCTCAAGGTTTACCCATATAGGCCCTAAAGTAGTTCCTTTTTTGGGGTTCATTCATATATATATATATATATACATACATATAGAATCCTATAAGGTAATCCCAAAACGGAACTACTATGGGGCCTATGGGTAGAGCCTTCTGCAGCAGGGCCTCATCGAGCTCAGCTCGACCAAAGCTCAGGTCAAACACGAGAGCAGCAAAAAGGCACGACCTGTAATAATAATAATAATAATAACAATAATAGTAACAATAAAAATAATAACAATAGAAGTAAAAATAATGATGATAATAATAATAATGATAATAATGAAAATATAACTAATATTAAGAATACACCATGGCATTAAAATGACAATGACACGGATAGTAAGATTAGAGCTGGTAACAACTACGTAGAAAAAGCAAACCGTGCCAGCAGAGGATTCATGACCTAAGTCCGGCCTGCAGCTGCGCACATGGCAGTGGCTGCAAACCGATGAACTGGGAGTTTCTGAAAATTCGGGTACCTTATTTTGGGGTCCTTATAATGAGGATCCTACTTTTCAAGGTGCTACATTAATGTCCCTTATTTTCGGAAACCCCCAAATGACAAATCCCTGAGGGCCCAGGTACTGTACCTCGCGTGGGTTGTTCTCTGGATCTCTTCAGGCCAAAGTAATACAGCATCCTTATCAAGATTGCCGAAGGCTGCGGTAAGGGTAGTTCAGGGGAAGCAGATACTTCAGGGGTAACGAGGCCAGAAACACTGGTAATCAACTGACTCCAATTCCGAAAAAAGGCAAACTTGAATCCGGCCCTCCTCTCATTCAAGCTACACTACATGGACCCTTAGGGGAACTATTCTGCACGAGGAGTATGCACTGTAGTGCCTGGATCTGGATTGAAGATCCGGGGTCGTGCACTCGTGGCTCTTTAAAACACATCGAATCCTAAGCCCCGACCCTGCCACAACCGACATAGGGTTTAGGCTTTAGAAAGATTAGGGTTTCCAGAATCCTCTGTCTTTAGGTTGTAGTACTTCCAGAAAGCATGGTTCGGGGCCCAAGTCCATACCGGAACAGGGATTCAGGGGCTTCTTGCCTCCAACTATTCAAGTGTTCCACGATTTTGCAAGGGCTCATCACTAATTGATTCGCCCGACAGGGGCTACATCGCCCAGATTGAACTGCAAACCCCAACCGTCACGTGTCTGGAGCGTATCAGTCTGAAACAGACTCAGCGCGGAAAGCATCTGCCTCGGCAGTATAGGATGAGGCTATATACTTCCCAAACAGTATCTTACACATCATAAGGTTCTTACGTTCTGAGCAAACAGGATCAGAATAACTGCTACGTGTGCACGCGAAGCGCACCCAACATATTCTGCGCTCCTAGCACGGTGTGGTGCATAGTTTGTAATCATGTCCGAAGTGTTTACATACGAGGTCTTCCGGTGCGCGATTCGGTGTAAATTCCAGTACATTGGCCTAATGTTCGCGTCGGAATACAGACATGGGGGGGCATGTTGGTCACAGCTCTGTATCTCTCCTTTCCGAGGGGGAAGCATCGGTGGAGGCATGTTGCTCATGTCTCGAATCTGCCAGTACATCCGGGAAAGTATTTTGGTCAAATTCCTGAATCCGGTCAATACATGGGTGCAAGCAGTGGTCATGTTCGTGAATCCCACCCGGTCCCGGTCGTCATGATCGTCGTGGCGCTCCAGGTGTTCCTGGTGTTCCGAGTGGTCGTACTAGGCGTAGGTTTTGGAAACCAAATCCGATTCCAGGGCAGCCCTCTTAATGGGTCTCTGTAGTCGCCCTAAGCGATGCTTCAAGTGTGACAATATTGCGTAGTGCTGTCAGACGCCAACCCGGCCTTGATAAAGCAGTTTGCCTCAGGAGTTTTGGTGCACAAACGGTTGAGTTTAGGGGGTTAGGATTTAATGCGAAATTTCGACTCGTACCTCCTGAATCAATGCCCAGGTGCACACAAAATACCACGAACCAACCACGACGCAAGCCATAACGGCTGCAAACACCATTCCGCCTTGGATTGATGTCCCGGGTTCCAGCAGAACCTCAAGCAGCACCAAGCCGATGAGAACAATCCTGAGTGTCTCAACCTATCCCCAAAACCCTAATCTAATTTTGACGGCCCCTGGCACAAGCACCCCAAACCCACCATTGCATAATTACAGTGAGGAGCCCGTATGAGTATAGTACTACCAATTTTTCAAGCCCCCCTAAACCCTAAACCCTAAACCCTAAACCCCTAAACCCTAAACCCTAAACCCCTAAACCCCTAAACCCCTAAACCCTAAACCCCTAAAGCCCTAAACATTTCCCTATTTCAGGCCGAACACCGAAGAGGTCTCTGACAATCAAAAGCTCCGGCTCGAGACGACAAGCCCGAAAAAATTCCAGCCTTTGACACCATCGAACCCCGTGCATCGTGATACACGGCTTCCGAAAGACTACGGCAGTGCATCCACCTGTATATACATATATACATATATAGAGATTTGCTTATTTATTTCTCTATAAACATTATACAGATATATATATATATATGT
>CAJNDV010035775.1:52758-65145 GCA_905221635.1 Symbiodinium sp. CCMP2456
TGTCGTTAAGTTGCCTTACCTGAGGGACAGGTGCTTACGAATATTACTGCTGCTGCTGCTGATGCTGCTACTACTACTAACAACAACAACAACAACTACTACTACTACTACTACTACTACTACCCTACTACTACTACTGCTACTACTACTACTACTAGTACTACTACTACTACTACTCCTCTGCTGCAAATGCGACTGCCACTGCGACAAGCCATTTTGACGCCAGGAACCTCTACGAATGCTAAGTCGCTGGTTGAGCTTGTGAAGTAAGCCTATAGTACTTAGCAGGTAGTTTTGTAGTGAGACATTTGGTGCTGTCTTTCGGATGTGAGCTTCCTACGGTTGAATTTCTGAAAAGCGAAACCAAACAAACTACTCAACTGTTGCGTTCATGCATTCAGACTCGAGCATAGTGGATCATCCATGCATCCCTTTCTGCATTCTATTGTGCTGCATTCGTCAGCTTGTACAGTTCCGTGTTTGTTCTGGTGATTGCTGGGGGCGACGGTGTTCATGGCATTGCCAGCAAGATCGCGATTTACATAAGCAGACAAAGAAAATCCAGCGTCACCATCATTGAACACTAATCTCACTGCAGCCCGGTTGCCCGAAATTGCAGTGTTGTTCGAGCGCACCGGGTCTACTTTCAGATCAATCACTTCTGCATCCTCATCGAAAGGCGAATCGATGCTTCGTCCCAAGCACTCCGCGGAGGGTGTTGCCATGGCGGCGGAGAAAAAAGCGAGCTCTGCTGTTCAACAGGCTTGTGAGTTGCGGTGTCGTCCTAAACCCGAAACCCAAAGCCTTCGATTCGTCTTGCCTACCTCAACGGCCTGACGATTGTGTTCTTCTGAGTTACACTCTCGCAACACCGACTCTCGGGTTAACACTTGCCTGGGACGAGGGTCTAGGGGCCCTGGACAGCTAGATGAACACAGCCTGCAACACGTCGTAACACCACTCCAATAAGCCCACTCCAGCTGCGCCACTATGCCGGCACCCAGGCCTGACCCATACTGCGGTCGTCGGCTTTAGGATAGAGCATCGGATCCAATGGTATATCGGGCGTTATGGAACTTTATTTTTTGGGTTTGTATGAAGAGAAATCTATAGACCCGGAAAACCAAAACGCAGGACCCAGAAACAAAGGTGGATTCTAGTAGGTTAGGGCGGGTCTGCTAGAGGCCCTTCCTTCACAATTTCGTCGATTAGGCCTAGAAAACCCATTTCCATCTTAGCTGTATCCTCTGCTACTAGGCCCGGATGGTGCCTGTGAAGTCAGCACGCGTGCCCCGAAGCCATCAACGAGGAGCTCCCTGACACGCACCGAGTTGTTCTCCTCGCGGATTTCGGGCTTTACTGGTGGGGTCCTGGCTTTGCAGACTTTAGGGCTTAGGGTTGTAGGTGTAGGGCTTTTGTTGCCTCCCACCTGGCTAGGACAAGCCTGCATGGCAGGGGTTTAGGGCTTACGGCTTAGGTTTTAGGGTTTACAGCGTTTCGGGATTTGAAATCCTGGCTTCGGGTTTTGGGCTGTTAAGGTTCGACAGAACAAGTACTTACGAGTATCGAAGAAGGAAATATGTACGTTACAACTAACGGACGGAGATTCAACACTGCATGGACCACTTTTTGGACCACTATTCACTATTCGAAAAAACAAACACTGGCCTGAGGAGCCAAAACTGTTGATCAGAAAACGGTCGAATACTTGTGGGAGATTGTGGGAGTACAAGATGCTTGTCTCAACATCTGTTCGAATGACGCAAACGTATGTGGCAAACAGGCTTTGAAGTCGGGTCTAGAAAAAGCGGCAGTATATCATCCAGGTGCTTCATGAGCTCTGAACCTTCCACTGAGGACAATGGACCAATGTACAGTGAGACTGATATCCTCTACCGCCAGCCGAGCATGTTGCCACATACTGCGTGTCTTCTCAACTGAAGCATTTTCTGAATGCAGCTTGAGAGAACCATCCCTTTCGGAGCACTCGGACGAATGCATGTCAAGACCTCATGTTTTCAAGCAAGAGCAACTGCAGGGAACAGCAGTGCATCCTACACCCGCAAATCTACAACCAGACCATTTTGTTCCGCAGTCCTCCATGCTCTCAGTTGCCAGAAAGACGTCCGGCACGCGACCCCTTGCACAGGAGGCTTGGGCCAAGCTGCGCCGCTAAGGTTTTTACGATGCAGCTTCAAAAACATGTAAGAAATCGAAACATAGGAAATGCTCGGGAGCTTGCAGTGTTTTCCCTGGGCTCTGATGCCTTAAAGCCCAAAACTCAAAACCCCTCTCTCTCTCTCTCTCTCTCTCGCACGGACTCAGTCACCCGTCAGCCGCGACGAAAAACACGGCAATTTCACTGCGCGCGTATCTACAATGACATTAAATGCAGAAGCATCACTACCGAAACAACGACAAGGACTTCACATGCATCAATTCATCTGGAAAGCAGGACATGGCAGTGGCACCACGAATAAGTCTCCAAGCAGCATGGGAAGGTGTGGTACAAACTGAGCCAAGACTGTATGCAGTGCACCACAGAAGGATAACTCAAGCCATCCAGACGTCTCACGCAACCACTTATAAACGACGAGACCGGCTAAAGCCCTTAAACTCCAGGAGTCTAGGGCTTCATTTCTTCACAACCACGGGCCTTTGCTTCCTCATGGAAAGCATTGCGCCACGGACCGTGTTGACAAAGATCCGCTCTGTGGCAGTCTGGTTGTAACCTTTGCAGAAATTCAGCGCAGGCTTCGGATGTCCTAATCCGAGCATTATATACGACGTACCCTTAAAACCCAAAGCCCTGACCTCCAAAGCCCCTACTCTGCAAAGCTGAAAACCCTAGACCTTGAACCCCAAACCCATATAGGACCCCGATAGCTCGGTCACTTATAACAACTCTTTAAAGCCTTTCTGAAACCCTATACATCCCCTGAGGAACATTTAAAGAGTGACCCTGAAATGTGTCTCTGAGGGACAGGCCCTCCCAACGAAAAAGGTGTGCGCGCCTCAGCAATCGGCTTAGGCCCTATAGGGTTTGAATAAGGTTTTAGGGTTTAGGGTTTAGGGTTTGCAGCATTAAGGGTCTTTTAGGTTTGGGGGATTGTGCTATCCCGCTAGACACCTTTTTTTGTAGGCACCATCTAGTTTCTCAAAACAAATGAGCTAAGAGACAGACGTTACAGCAAGTGTGTTTTGGAATCCAGACGCTGAAGGAACGGCACCTTGCTTGCTTGGAACTTACGGTGTAAGGCTCCCAAACCCTGGATGTGACCCAAAACTCCTAAACTTCACACCCCTATACCCTTAGGATGACATGTCGTTTTGCACCTAAACTCGAATCCCTCGCTTTAGAAATTGACTGAACTGTAGAGGTTGTTGACTCAGGCCTCTATATTGCATAAGCCTCAAGAGCTCACGTAACCCCAGACTCTACACCTTTACCCTAACCCTCCAGGTACCTACTATATAGGGCCTTAGGGGCTCTAGTACCCTATATAGTAGGTACCTGGGGGTCAGGGTTTAGCCCCAAACTTTCAAGGGATCTCTTTAGCGCACCGAGGGCGTGACATGTGAATGGCCAGGTACGGCGCGCGAAGCACTTTGGCTTCGCGACCTGGCTACGAGGCCTAAACCCTAAACCCTAACTGAACCCTCAACCCAAAAACCCTAAACCCTAACTGAACCCTTTTGCTGCAGGCTTGCAAGAACGACGCCTGGTAGGTAGCCACTCGTCCGCCGCCTAACTGAACCCTAAACCCTAAACCCTAAACCCCTAAACCCTAAACCCCCAAACCCCAAGGCCCCACAGGACCCGATAGAAATAGGCGCCCGGGTTTAGGATAGCAGTGAGAAAAGCGGCCCCCAACCCTACACCCCAAGTTCTGTGGGCTAGTATTTGGGTAGTTCTCCAAATTAGGGTCCCGTGTTAAGCTCCCAGTATAGTACGGCACCCTTATAAAAAAGGACCCTGAAAGGGACCCTCGTTTAGAGATCTACCTACTTTGGGAGAATAAACCCTAAACCCTAAACCCTCGGTGATTCGGTACCTGGATCCGAAAGACATTCGGGCCTTCCCTTCATCGAGAGATTTCCCTAAAGGGTTTTTGAGGCCTACACCCTCAGCCCCTAACCATAAAATCTAAACCCTAAACATCGAAGGAAACTTGCGTCTTTGATGCTTACACTCGGACAAACAAGGCTTCGGGTTATAGGGTCTTGGGCTTTAAAGGCGTTAAGTTTTCGGGGCTACTGGGCCAAGCCTTCCGGGCTCCCGAAACCCTAAACCTGTAGCCGCAGACCGTAAGGCCGAACCTCAAAAGCCTTAAACCCTAAACCCTAAAACCTTCCGAGTATAGCCCTACCTAAACCCCAACCCTGAAAGAGCTCAACGTCAGATTCGTTAACGAAGGCACTTTAAGGAACGACCTGGGAGATCAGCCGGCGAGAGAAGTTCCGCCGCTGCTTCATGAACCTCTTTTCCCACCCGGTTCATGATGCTGAGGTGTGGGGTTGTTTTGGGTTTTAAGATTTCAGCTTCATAAACCACAGGATGTAAGGACTAAAGCTTGGGCATGCCTGGTGTTTCGGGATTCAGATGCGCCGTTGGCATAGTCTTGCACCCAGAAGCGATGAGGGGTATCGTTTTTGTGCTTCCCCCTGGTTTTACTCGTTACGGGGCTTGAAGGACCTGGCTACATCTGGGACTACTGTTCCAAAAAACTACAGGTGGCTCTCTTGGAATGTATCTCTTAACATGTGCCAACTATTGAGGCCACATTGCAAAGGGGCATGGTCCGCCTGATGGCAGAGTTTCGGTTGGGGTATCGTGTCGGGCCATCAGCAGTTTTACCCAACAAAAAGGACGGCAGAAGCAAAGGTACTTGCATAGTCTCAGTGGTAGTAGTACCGGTGGTCGTAGTCGTTACCGACGTAGTTGTAGCAGTAATTGTGCTATAAACTTATAAACCCTAAACCCTAAACAGCAGTAATTAAATGCCATAGGTCTTGAAAATGGGGCATCGCTTTTGGCAAAAGAGAGGCCTCTTGATGCCTCCAGAGATGTCCGAGGACTCTGCCAAATCCCTCTTACTCCTTTCATATAGGGGCCTTAAAAATCAGAAAAGGACTCTGGGGTATGTTATACTATAGTTATAATAAGGAACCCCCAAACCCGATTCTAATTATTGAGGCCTCTACATTATTCGGTCTTGTTGACTGGCGGCCTGGCTTAGGATAAGTCTGGGGTCCATGATGGTAGGAGGTTTAGGGGTTTAGGGTTTAGGGGGTGTTGAAGCTGAAGCTTATCTTTCCCTGAAGGAAGCAGGACCGGAAAAGCCCAAACTTCGCGGCATGGACCAAGCATGGAATGCGCAAAGGAAGGCTTAGAAGCTTCAACTAAACATCCAGAAAGAAATACCAAGATCTCGGAAACGAGAGCCACCTCCCTGTGGCCGGCCTCCGGCATAAAACGAAAATGGCGAAAGAAGCGCAAATGCTCCTGGAAGGCTCATGGCTTGAGGGTGCTTGTGTGCTTCTTCGATTCTCGGTTTGGGGTTTAGGGTTTAGGGATTCAGAAGTGCTCTTATTGTCCTGGAAAGTCCATGAGCAGGGCTTCGGGTTTACTTGAGGACTCATGGCTAGTTAAGGGTGGCCTTTGGAGCACATTGGGGCGTAGAAGTGGGCACAACAGTCGTTAACTACCTTGCTTACACTTCGGCACCAATCATAACCCACATCAGCCTGAGCATTATTAATCTACATCGAGATCAATGTCGACACCATTCGACATCTTGTCATCATAGAATCATAACATAACTACCTTGACCATGCACCGTCGCGGTCAGCCTCTCCCCCAATTTGCACCACCATCATTCTCATTGTCACCAAAATCATCTTGATCACCATCATCATCATCATGATTGCCAGCAATGTCGGCCGGAGCATATGTATCGCATCATTATCCCCGAGATTCTCTGTAGGGTCATCACAGCCGTTCTCAGGGTCTCAATGCATCTAATCCCAGCTCGAGTAGCTAAAGTTGCTGGAAACTCGTATATATGGCCCCTGAATTACACAGAGTTCTGGGGCCCATTCTACTATACTTATAACCAGGAGTATTTAGGCCTCTATATTAGTCTCTTAGCCTGGAGTTCAGGACCCGTTTTGAACCCAGACTCTACGGATCAGGTGCGAAGCAGCACTTTAGGGTTTAGGGTTCAGGGGACCCTAAACCCCAAATACCCCAAATTCAGGCTTTAGGCAAGAGATCTTTGGCCGCCCAAAAGCCCAAAAAAAACACTAAACCCGACTGAGGCCTAGACCCCTCAGTCCTGCCACATGCTGCCGCCCATGTTCAAGGAGTTTGCCAAGGAGGCCAGAACCAAGCACCTCAACTAACAGGCGGGGGCGGCTTCTTGCAGCACGCCTCTGGGAGTTGTGCGTGTGTGTATATTATTTTATATATGTACATTTGTATATGTAGGTATGTGAGAAATCGCATGCAAGACTGTACAACCGTCGAAGCAGCAACACAATCCAAGCCTAGTAATTACAGCATCGTCTGGACCCCAAATCGTTCGAAAACCTACATCCCGCATGCCCGAACTGAAGCCCTCAAAGCAAGCCCTAAACATCGAAACACGTGCCAAAAGCGCCGCTGGCTTTTGGGAAATGGCATGGACAAAGCGCTCGGGATGCAACCTCAGAGGCACGTGGGGTTTAGGGTTTTGGAATATTGGGTTTGAGGTTTAGGAATTTGGGTATCTGTTTTTTTTCGTTTAGGGTTTGCGAATATGGGGTTTATAGGGTTTGAGAGTTTGGGGTTTAGAGCCTTATGGGTGTAGGGCCTGGAGCTCAACGGATACGATAGGCTCTAATTATGGCTTCTGCGGAGGCCCTCTTTTGTCAAGGTTGAGGCCAAAGTCTAAAAGAACCCCGTGGCTAAGTTTTTAAAGGGCTCCTCCGATCTCCAGCGAACGTACCCCACGTATAGTCACATCGTAGTTCCTTTCCTTGGAAAACCAAACATATATTCTATAGGATCCTAACAATCAACTTGGTTAACCCAAAAAAGGAGCTGGAACTACAATGGGGACTCTAGGCAGATCTCTAAGCCCTAGCCCAGTGGCGATGTTGTCGCAGTGCCTGAATCGTTGCCAGCGGCCTCCGGCAGAGGCCAGAGCTCGTGAAAGACCCAGCCGGCTAAATGAGGGTTTCTGAGAATTGGGGGACCCTAACATAGCACCCTAAATAATAGGATCCTTAATATAAGGACCCCAAAATAAGGTACCCCTAATTTTCGGAAACTCCCAAATCCTAACACATGAAAACTCCGTGAGCCACAAACCCTAAAGCCAAAAATGCCAAGGATCCAGAATCAAATTTGAACTCTCGTTCCAATTAGACGAACCGCTGCACCGGCAGAGACCAAGACTCAAGAAAGGACGACCAACACAGGACGACGCCATTATCATGGTAGTAATCTCGCGTGAGGCCTGGGAGTGAAGACGACATCTGACCAGGATTGCTGCACACAGATCTCAAAAGTGGGAAGAAGCAAGGCCCATCGGCTATGTGAAGTTGTCCATTAGGAAGACGTGCGGGGACCACTCTATCTATTCAACAGCCGCTATTGGTTCAGGGCAACTGTAGAGAGTTTGAGGGGGCTTAGGACATGTGCGGTGATTGAAGTGTGTTCGAGATGCTAAGCGCTGGATTTTGTTTCGGAAATTCGGTCTCCAGGGTTTCGGGACCTCAGGTTTAAGGAAATAGGGTTGGGGTTTGATTAGCATGTGACTGTCGGCGCTTGAAGATGTTGAGACTCGATATGCCTCCCATTCCAGCCCTCCAAGTATTCTTCCAGATGAGAAGGTAAAAGGAAGGCAGCCAGCACCTTGCCCTCGACCACGACGGGCTTCTGTGCTTCAACGTTGTGACAACCTTCTCAAGCTGCTTGGCAACGGCCGGCTGTGTGCGCGGCCAGCACGCGATGCTGGATTCTCTGACCAGAACTGACTGCAATGGGCCAGAAGCTGGACGGCAGAGCTCCCACATCCATCCATGTCGCATCTTGCGACCCCCGGCAAGAATGCCGCAGATGAAACGGTTGGCTGCGTCCAAGCCAAGCCTAAAAACCCATAAAGTCTAAGCCCTGACATGCTAAGCCCTTAAACTTCCTAAACTGCCATCATCCAAAGTCTAAGCCGCAAACTTCCAACAGCCCTGAACCCCCAGAGTTTCTATAGCTTGCAACTTTGTAGAGGCTCGAAATCCCCACAAAGCTCCGGCTCGAGCTCTTTCGTCCCACGTCCCATAGGCCTAAAACACATAAACTCGTAAAAAGCCTTATGATATATCCTTTATAAAGACCGCTCCAAGACACCGTTTATGCCCCCTAAACTCACCACACCCAAATGCACAAACCTCCGCTACGGCCTTCACAGAACATCGACAACAAACCTGCTAAGAACACAAACAACCAAACACACAAGCAACTAAGAAAACAAAGAGCACAACAGAACAAAAGCAAGCAAACAAACCACAGAAACACAAACGAGGTAGCGCACACACACACACACACGCACATAAACGCATACAAACACTGACACACATACAAACAAAGAACACAACCAGCAACGAGCTCTGAAAGCCTTGAACCCCTAAACCCTAAACCCCAAACCCCTAAACCCCAAACCCCCAAGCCCTAATGTAGGTGCCTTAATAATTAGAATAGGATTTTGGGATAGATTATACTATAATTACAATACGGAGCTCCCGAAACCCCTATTCTAGCCATTAAGGCCACTATATTACTATAGATATAATAAGGAACCCCAAAACCCCTATTCTAGCTATTAAGGCCCCTATATTAAATCCTAATTATAATAAGGAACCCCCAAATACCCTATTCTAGCCATTAAGGCACCTATATATTACAATAGTTATAATAAGGAACCCCAAAACCCCGGTCTAGCTCCTAAACCCTAAACCCTTAACCCCAAACCCCTATTCTAGCTATTAAGGCCCCTACATGAAACCCTAAAGCAGGCCGGGCCCAGACCGTGACATGTCGGGCGGCAGGAAGTCTTCGTCCCTGCACTGAGACCTTTCTGCTTTCTTCGTCGGGTTTAGGGTCTTAAGGGTTATAGGGTTTAGGGTTTTAAGGCTTTTAGGGTTTAGGGTTTAGGGTTTTAAGGCTTATAGGGTTTCGGGTTTCAAGGCCTTAGGGTTTAGGGTTTTAAGGCTTATAGGGTTTAGGGTTTTAAAGCGTTTAGGGTTTAGGGCTTAGGGTTTTAAGGCTTATAGGGTTTAGGGTTCCAGGTGCAAGGCTTAGGGTTTAGGGTTTAGGGGCTCCGGGCTCAGAGGTTAAGGCTTTTGGGGGAGTTTGGGAATTCGGGGTTTAGTCTTTGGGGCAGCAGTCACCTGAAGAACGCGATTTCAACAGATACCACTGGCAAGCCACATAACACGCTAAGTGCCCAAGGCTCAAGGTCAGCATAACCGACACTAAACCCTAAACCCTAAAAATCCACTGGGACATTCAGCCACAGTCCACAAGCAAATTTAACACATTCATCGCCACAGCCACAGGGTCTCCAAGATTCCTTCGCGACATGCAGTGTTGAAGTTGTGGTACAAGCCGTCAGGACGACCCTTTAATCTCAATCCCCGAAGTCCTCAATCCCAAGTTTCTGGCCCGCTGTCTTGGAGCCACAGCAGCAGCCTGGGAGTCGTTCGTCAATTTCTTCCGTTGCAGGTTCTGTCATTTAAGAATTTCGCGTGCTTTGTGGCCGAAGCAGTGAACCCTGAAGCATCACCTTTGGCTCTTAGACGCGAAAACCGGCAGTTCGCAACCCGGTGCGTATGAATTGCCTGTGCGGTGCTGCGTGCACAATGCATCATCGATCCCTCATACATTGCGGTGAAGTAGAGTTCAGGAACTCTTCCTCATCTTCGGTTTATAGGGTGATCCGTTTGCGGAAGGCGTATTTGCTCCAGAGATCAGGTGAATGCAGCAAGCTGGCTATACGGAGGAGGATCAGCGGATACTGGAAATCAACATGTACGGAGCATTAGCGGCCACCTGTCACTAGGACTACGCTCGAACTCTGAGGCCCCATTTAGCTGAGTAGCTGTTCCCAGGAGACCACTCGAGGGCGTCCAGAGAGTCCGGGGTACCTGATGGACCATGCGGTGTTTCGACTTGCTAATACGCGTACAAGTACTGGGAGTGGCTGCAATAACGCCAGCCGCAGCAGCGGAAGAATCATCATGATTCTTTCATGATGCTAGCAGAAGTTAAAATCACAGAGATTAGTGTTCATGACCAATAGCATTACTATTATTGGTGTAATTCGAATTCTTAGTATTACGACTGTCTGTGCTATAATTGTTGTTAGTACTAGTTTCGTTATGCTGATGATTGTTTTTGTTGTTATTACTGCTATTCTTGTGCTTCTTATAGTTTATGAATATTGTCTTTGTAATTGTTATTGCTGCTGTTCTTGTTTATTTGTCTATGATTAGAATAACTATTAGTATTACTGGTGTTGCTATTTTTGTAATATTCATATTCTTCTTCTCAGTATTCGTAGTAGTGGCTGTTGTTGTTGCTGCTGCGAGACCCCTACATCTTAAGCCCAAAACCCCAACCCTGAAGGCGTTCCGGCCCCCAGCCCGAAAACTCTAACACCCTTAACAAAAAAACACAACATAGGGGCCTTAATAATTAGAAAAGGGCTTTGGGGTCTATTTAGCATAGTGTAGCTACAGTAAGGAGCCCCCAAAATAGTACAGGTAATTATGTAGGCCCTATAGTACCTAAATCCCTGCCTCGTGGCCCACCACTTGCCGCCGTAAGCGAGCTCCCCATGCGAGCGGAGCTCGTAGCTCCTTCTGACACACTCACGTTTTGTGGTAAGGACAGCGGTTTAGGGGTATCCTAGCTTTGTTTAGGCTTTACGCTTTTTTGAGTTGAGCATGACGGGGGACGATTTTTCAGGGCTGGGTAAGGTGAGCTCCTAAAATTTGTTCAACTTTTATATACGGCTTTTGTTGTTTAAAGGGCTTATGGTTTGAAGCCTCAGTTCTGGGTTTGTGGATTAGGCTTTTGGGTCTCGGTTATAGTTTAGAGACCTAGACACACCAGCTGCTCAAGACTATATGGCTTGCACAAACCTAAACTGCAATCCCCAAACCAACAACCGCCTCACAACATCATCTGTTTCGAAAGGTGGTGCTGAAAGTCTGTCCTAGAGTCTATCCAGATAGCCAGCTACTTTGCTGTATATTTTGGGCTGGATCCAGGAATGCCTTTGTAAGTCTTTGATTTTGACGGTGTCACTTCATGAGGGCGACTGGCTATTGGGTTTCTGAAGGTCGTAGCGTTTCGACTCACACACTCGCACGCAGCTGGCATGGCGCTTAGGGTATCCGATCCTTGCCGCACTAAACCGGGCGCAGGCCCGAGCGTCAAGGCCAGTTGCATGTATAAAGCAGCTGAGGGTTGAGGGTTACTGCAAAAGGCCTTAATAATTAGAGTGCGCAAACCAATCTCCAATGAACATCCGGACACACCTCCAATAAAATCTTGCGTACATCCGGAATTAAGATCCCTCCCCCCCGGAAGCCTGGCATCCACTACACCTTATAGCCTGCTTCACATCCCGACACCCTGAAGCCACCGAGCGAACGTGAAACCAGCCCGGGTCCAGACCCCCGGGGCGCCGATGGTGGGCTCTTCCATAAGCCTCGGTTCTCAAAACAGATTCCACTTCAGAAGCCTTGAAGGTTTCAATGGGGGGGCTTAGGGTTTAGGGTTTAGGGTTCCACTTCCCATACTGCACGGAAATTTAGTTGCCCAAAAGATTCTGAGACCCGAGAGCACTGTATCAGCCCTAAGCCCAAAACAAAGCGAAGCAGAGGGATGAAAGGGGCGATGAAGCCCTGGTGGAAAGCCCTCAACCCCAGAACCCTACTAATAACCCGTAAACTACCCTATACTAAAGCACCCTAAACTGTCCTGAAAACCGGAATCTACACTAAACCCTAAACCCTAAACCCTAAACCCAAAGGATGTACTACTTTGGCGATCCCAGGGGCTGGACGTACAACGGCATGGGGCCCTGGCCTCGCCATGAAAGGGGGTTTGGGGTGTGGGGGTTTTGGGTTTCAGGGTTTAGGGGTTTAGGGTTTAGGGGTTTAGGGGTTTAGGGGTGTAGGGGTTTAGGGTTTTAGGGTTTAGGGTTTGGGGTGTGGGGGTTTAGGGTTTTAGGGTTTAGGGGTTTAGGGTTTGGGGTGCAGGGGGTTTAGGGTTTTAGGGTTTAGGGGTTTAGGGTTTGGGGTGCAGGGGGTTTAGGGTTTTAGGGTTTTAGGGTTTAG
>CAJNDV010035775.1:65245-91733 GCA_905221635.1 Symbiodinium sp. CCMP2456
GGTTTTAGGGTTTAGGGGTTTAGGGTTTGGGGTGCAGGGGGTTTAGGGTTTTAGGGTTTTAGGGTTTAGGGGTTTAGGGTTTGGGGCTTTAGGGGTTTAGGGTTTCGGGTTTCGGGGGTTTAGGGTTTTAGGGTTTAGGGGTTTAGGGCTTTGGGGTTTAGGGGTTTAGGGTTTAGGGTTTAAAAGTTTCGGGTTTAGGGGTTTAGGGGCTACAAGGGTAGTTCTCAAATTTAGGGTCTCTTCTAGACTATTTTGGGGACCTAAACAGGGACCCTAGTTTTGTGAACGATCCATGAGGGGTTTAGGGTTCAGGGGTTTAGGGTTTAGGGAGCCGAGACTATCGAGGGCTTTCTTCTTGGAGGTCTGCGGTTGGAAGTTTGGGGCTTTCGTAGGATCTGCAGGTGCTTTCTAGGTGGTTCTTCAAGGAAAAAGCGTTTGGGCGCTAGGCTGACTGATTTAAGGGCTACTTTGGGGTTTTAGGCTGTTTCAGGGTTCAGGGCTTCATGGCCTTGGGTTTCGGGTTGTAGAGACCGCGACGTCACGTGCTCAGGAGTCTAGCAGCATCTGCGAGCCTGCAGTTTGCCCAAGTCCTACCAACTTTCGGCCCTTCATAGAGATGTTGTTGTTGCAAGATTTCGGACCGCTGAGGTCGGCGCTCAAGGGAAGGGTTTAGGGTCTAGGGTTTAGGGTTTAGGGTTTAGGGTCTAGGGTTTAGGGTTTAGGGTGCTTTTTCTTCGCATCGGACTTTCACCGCCGCAGCCGGGAAGGGTCTCCCCTACCCAAAGCCTCCTGCCTGCAACCCTGAACCCTGAAAGCCCTTACTTGCAAAGTCCCCCTAACCCTAAGGGTCCATGTACCCAAATAGTATATACATTGGCCCTAAAGTACCTATATAGGGACTACATTAAGGCCAAAGTATATCCTATTTGGGTACATGGACCCTTAGGGTAACTTTTGGGAGTGAAGGCAGCAGCTCTGAACTGCACCATCTGGGCCCCGGACGAGTCATGGACAGGAAATGATCGCGGAAAGGCCCCGACCGTCCACCGCCACTGACCTATTGGAATGCGGCTTTGGGATTTAGGGCTCCTTTCCAGTTCAGTTCAGGTTCCTTCTAGGCTCCCTTAGGGTGATGACTATAAGGGTCTAGGATTTAGGGTTGAGGCTCCTTTCATCCTACGACCCAAAGTTCTGCAGGGGCTTAGGGCTCCAGGGATTGAGGGCTTAGGATTTACGGTGTGGGTTCTTGACTCGATCAGATGAAGCAGAAGAAGACCCTTGAAAACAAATCGTAGGCTGCAACCATGGACTCACCCTCCAGGTGATGGGGCTGTTCAAGGTTGGAAGGCATTTCAAGATTTTACTAATCAGACGGTGACGAACAGTTTATATTTCTATCCCGCTATAGTTTTGATATCAATGTACTATACAATACTATACAACATACCTCGAAAAGCCCTACTCTGATCCTCTCAGGCCCCCTGTAGTACCTGCCACATTGCAATACTTCCGCTGGCCGTTTCTCCTTTCCAGCGGCCTCGGGAACAGTAAACTCGAAGCCCCAAACGTTTCGGGGTGTGGGGCTCCAGTTTTGTTTAGGGCTTTCTAGACCCTAGACTCTAGACCTCCCAAAAGCCTGTTTGCACGATCCCTAAGGGCCTGGTATCAGACTATAGCGCACACATTGTGCAAGCAGCTGGGGATATCCCCACAAGAATTCCATACTTGTCGATCCCGCCGTGGCCATGCAGCCGTCAGCACGAGCACGATGCGATCGGATCAACGAGCTAGGGCAGGAAACTCGGCAATGAGAAAACAGCTGAGTTATGATGCACTCGATCGCAAAGACCTCCTTCACCATACACTGCCTCTTAGACGCCGTGGCAGTAATCATCCTTGTTGCTGTCTTCTTCTGTGCCGTCTAGTACCCGCAGATTTCACCGCGTCGAGGTGCCCAACCTTGCACGGAAGATGCACTCACATGCACTGGAGACATGTGTGCTTTCCCAAGCACCCTATGTACACCCAAAATCATCGAAACCTTAACCTGTCAATCCTGGACCCAAGGCCTAAACCCAGAACCTGAAAAAGCCTGACAGAGGGTCGTCACAAACTACAATAAGGGTGCCAGGAAAAGGGTTCTCTAAACGTTACTGCAAGGATAAACTTTACGGGAATACCACAAGGATACGTACACGACAGAGTTTTCGGGGTACACTATACCACTTTGGAAAATCTGTGGGGAGCCCTAATGAATGACTAATTGTATTCAGACACCTTTCTTTCGAAGGCTAGCCACAAACATATATCTATAGATGCTTTGGAAATCCTTATTGTAAAGGGAGCCATGCCCCCAACAACACACGCACACCTTCAAAATACAACACCCAAGATCCGAGCCTGTTGCACCCTAAGCCCTAAACCCCGCACCCTACATCCCTACCTTAAGAACCCAAAACCTACTTTTCTGTAGGTTCTTATTATAAACCCCAATATGGGATTTATAGGGACCCTACAAAAAAGTAGGTTTTGGGTTCTTAAGGTAGTCCCTAAACCCCTATCCTAACCCCCAAAACCCCACACCCTACACTACGCCCATCAGCCCCTCCAGGCCTCGAAAATCATGAGCTCCTGGGACTCGCAGAGATCGGCCCACTGAAACTCCTCCAAAACTGTCGAATCTGGCTTCTCTACTCCTCTAGGGTCCTTATGGTTAGAATGAGGTGAAGTAATCTGGCCTCTCTGCTCCTGTAGGGTCCTTCTGGTTAGAATGAGGTGATGCGATGAAGGTTGGCATCTTCATATAGGACTGATACGACTACAGTTTGTCCAACATTAGCACTTATTCGGCTGCAGGTCGTTTCGGTTCGTGGTCTAAGGGTGGAGGGTTTGTAGGGGGGCTGCAATGTTCAAACTTTCGAGTTGAGGGCTGGGGCGGTGTTGGGGCGCACGTGATGCTGGAACTACACTAAGGAATAGTAGTGCTCGTTCTTCAGGCCCTTATGGTTGAAGGATCAAGGGACGTAGTAAGTGGCGCTATCAGTAAGCAAGCTCTAGTTACAATCCTGTTATGGTACCTACGGTCTTAGTTATTTACTAGGTCCCCTGATCCCTTAAGCAAAGAGTGCCGTGGGCTCGTCGCAGGCTTAAGACTCAAGGGCGGACAGCCCCAAGCATCCAACCCTATGCCTTGACTCTGCGGCCATGGCGTACATTAACCATATATGTTGTATTTTCCTTCTTGGCATTGCAGAACCTTACGCTGCCAGCAATGTCCCTGCAACCAATCTCCAGGACCGTGGTGTCAGCAAGTAGCTGGTGACATCACATCTCCATTTCTCTGCCTTCTTTGCGAGTTTCACAGAACAAGCGACCCGTACAGTCGTATTTTGTCGATTCATAAACAAGAGAGACCCCGATCGTTACGAACGGCTCCTTTCATTCTTAAAGGCACAGTCAAGTCACTGAAGTATCTCTTTGGACGGACCACTGTCTGACTGAGCGACTGCAACATTCTGACACTCTGAAGTAACCAGCGATGTCAGACCCTCAATGCCCAACTACTGTATCACGCTTCCTGACCTGATTGCCGAATTCACCCTCAAGCTGAACACACACCCAAATCTAGAAGCGGAAATTCTGAAACCTGTCTCTCGAATGGAGAAGACCTTGCACCAACTTGGACGCCTTGCTGCTTCTTGAAGCTTTGTCACGTTCAGAGTTCTGTTAACAAGCGTTTACAGAACCAAAATCAACAAGGCCTCAGAAGCAAAAGTGTCTTTAAGCACGCAACGAACCCCAAAATGTGCTTGTGGCTCATATTTCATATAGGGGTCCATGGTATTTCAGGTCATTTCGTCCTTGGTTTTGTGATTTAAGGCTCAGGGTCGCTACACGCCACCATGCATTGTCAACAACCCAAGCCTTGCCTGAACAAACAGAATGTCGATGCCGAACGCCTCCGGCTCGGGGATTTCTAAGTTCTGGAAAAAAAGGGGTCAGTGTCTGTGCATGTGCTTCGTGCTGTAGGGACCTGCCATTTTGTCCGACACACAGGTCTGTGCATGCGTGCATGTATGTATAAGTAAACCAACAATGAAACAAATAATCAAACATATGAATCCATATATATATATATGTGATATAACAAACTGTATATATGCATGTATGCACGGCTGCATGTATATATGTAAGCAATGTAATGTAAACTGCTGTAATGCAATTTAATGCAAAAATAAACGTCATGCAATGTGATGTACAACAACTGTAATGCACTGTAATGTAACGTCATGTAGTGCAATGTAAGTTAAGTGTAATGCACTGTAATGTAAGTAAATATGCATGCATGCATTCAGTCAGTCAGTCTGTCTGTGAGTATGTACGTAGGTATGTATGTACGTATGTATGTCTGTATGTATGTATGTATGTATGTATGTATGTATGTATGTGTGTTACGAGTGGGGGTCATGCTGCGAGCTTTCTCAATTTAGGATGTGATTGAAGGTTCCAGGTTCAGCAGAAACTTGAAAGCTTTGTGCCTCCGGCTTAGGCATCCTGCACAGAGCCTATGGCATATGGGGCGGCTTGGGCACCTGGCTTCGGGCCAAATTAAGGGTTTGGGGTTGAAGGACCAAGAACGTGCTTTCTATCGGCCTAACTCCGATGCCCAGAGCCTAAAGCAGCAGATTGCAGGTCCTATAGACGCTGCCTTAATTAAGTAGAATAGGATGTTGGCGGGTATGCGACCAGTATAACAGCGAACCCTACAAGGAATAATGTCGGTACTTATCCAGGCATCCATACGAAGTTGTGAATATGTTGCAGGGATTCAATGGATGTATAGGGCTTTCGAAGGTTTCAGGTATACTGTATGATACTGTGATCACATAGGATGGCATACCGTAACCCCTGAACTAATATTCAAACGGTTCCTGTCTAGTGACGCTACCACAGTCGAAGCTAGCTCTTTTGTGTTTTACTTTGAGCCCAAAAATACAAAACCTCAGCCCTTGGCTTCTCACGAAAACCCACAGTTCCCATCCTCGGCAAGGTAGTG
The DNA here is from genome assembly GCA_905221635.1 of Symbiodinium sp. CCMP2456. NCBI lineage: Eukaryota > Dinophyceae > Suessiales > Symbiodiniaceae > Symbiodinium > Symbiodinium sp. CCMP2456. Next base: position 70,302 of record CAJNDV010035775.1, read on the forward strand.
AAAGTCTATGGAAGGCCTGGACGCAGCCGCTCAACGAGTGTAATAGGGCTTACCGCCAGAATGCAAGGGCTCTAAGAACTTCTGCAGGGTCCTGGGCTCTAAGATAACAGAGGGGCTTTAACAATTAGAATAGGGTTTTGGGGTCCTTGATACTATAGCTATGGTAAGGAACCACCAAAAGAAAAAAGGTAACGATTGAGGCACCTACATTACTCTGATTCCAATTGCACTTTGCAGGGGTTTGATTAGACATTATGAGGGCAAGTGTATGAAAGGCTACACGGTCCGCCGGCTTCAGATCCGCGTAAATCATCTTCAGGACGCCTCTGCATGTTCAAGAATAGTCTTCTACCGCACTTAGAGAACCCTGCAAAACTGCACATGCCAGACAGACGAATCTAGAAAACCCGTGAATTATGGGATTTTGGAATCTCTGGGGGAGGAACCTCGAAGCGCAAAGTCACTGTGCCTGAAACTTTCTGATTCCTGCAGGGGTTCTATGAGGGCTTGAGGTTTCTGGCCCAGGATTGAATGGCTGAGAACTATGCCCACAAGCGAGGCTTGGCTTGGTAGTGTACTGGGAAAGGTTGAAACTGTGCAGAATGGTCATAGCAGGTAGCACTCCCATCTTCAGAGCAGCTTCACTTTTTTTTGGTGCTCTGCCACCGGAACTCTGCACAGGCTCCAGTGTATGTAATACCGGAGGCTGTGACGGTAAGTTGCAGCACATGTCTACAGGGACCAGAAACTCAGAGACCGCACAGGGTCTCTTGAGTCGGTTTAGATTTTGTTTGAAGGGGGGCCTTTTTCCAGAAAGTTCCTAGGCCAAAAGGCGGCCAAGGGAGCCACCAGGCAACTATATTGCCTAGCAGTGCCTTAGGGTTTAGGGTTGAGGGGGGCTAGCTATTCAGACCCCTCTGTTCACCTTCCATCCTTTACTTTAGGCCCTCTCAACATCCTTCAACCCCAAGGTCCTGAATTCAAACATCCTACCACAACCCCCCGGCACCCCAGAAGCTGCATAGACACATCTACGGCACTGTCCGCCGCCCCGTCTGGGCCTTTGGGGCTTCTAGGCTGTGGGACTTCTGCACTTCTTCGGAGACGGATAGGACTGCAGGTTTAGAGTGCTTTGCGGCTCCCAGGGCTCAACCCGAAACCGTATCTTACGGTTTAGATAGGGTTTTTTGGGTTTAGGAGATCAGCCCTAACCCCTCATAGCCCCCGACCCATGCCTTGGCCCCTGTACCGGCGGCATCAGCAGCGCGCGATTTAATGCCTTGTCGGCTGGTCAGATTTGCTTTTTGGGTTTAGGTTTTAAGGTTTAAGCTCTCTACCAGTGTAGCCAAAATGGGCACTTGGGCCCAACCTCGTAAATTGAAGAACCTAAGAACCAATTCTCTGGCGCCCCGAACTCAAAATTCAATGCAACTTTATCTCATGGGAGGTATGCTGAACATTCGGGCTTCGGTAGGTGTGCATGCAGGGCTCCTTAGGTGTTTTGGTGAATGCATGTTTTGTGTTGTTTTGGAAGACTTTGTGAGACTACCCGGAACCCTAAATCCCAAACCCTGAACCCTAGCTCAAAGCACTTCTTCTCAGTTGCCTTTGCCAGGATCACGGAGTCGTGAAGCGCCTGGAGAATATTCCTTGGTCGTGCGGAACCCGTCTTTAGCCCAAGACAGCCTAGAGAGGGTTAGGGTTTAGCTGTCAGAAGCCCGAATTGCCCCAATTAGACCCCAAACCGTAAAACCTGAACCCTGATTTCATGGTCCCTTCGGCTTCGGGGGGGCGCATGCTCTCCACCTGCCGATCCCCCACGCAAACTCAACACTGCACTCTGCACTCGTAGCCCAGAATCCTGAAGATTGGGGACCTTGATGTTAGGAATAATTGGTGTTTCGGGGGATACCTTCATGAAACTTCGAATACGGAGCCCTAGGGTATGGTTTTACCAGCTGTTCAAGCTTCCAATGCATTCAGCGCGAAACCGCCCTAAACCTCGGGTAGGCCGGAAGAGCTAATGCTAAGCCCTGGGCCCCATAACCCCCCCAACCCTAAGCCTTAAACCGCTTGCTCCGGACCCTTTGAGCCAAGTCCCTAAGTCCTAAAGCCTCGAGCCTAGCTTCCGAGACATCCGGATCGAAATCAGCACCGCACATATAGTTACATCTGCGCTGAAGATTCGACTTACTAAGCCCACCTGATCTCTTAAGCACCAGATCAATACCCTAAACATCCCTTTTGAACCCAGTCTACACTAAACATCCCTAAACCCTTTTTTGCAACTGGCTTGCAACGTCACGCCAGGACAGCTGACTCGTTCCAGGCTGCCTAAACCCTAAACCCTGAACCCTAGAGCCTAAACCCTTAATCCCTTTAAGGCCTTCAAGCACCGAATCAAACCCCAAATGTCAGAGCCGGGCCACCCCAGCGCTGCAGGCCAGTCGGCGACGAGGAGGATCGGCACCTTCGGGTCACCTTGGGGTGCAAGCGGGTAGCCCTTTTAGGGGTAGCTTAAAGGGATCTATAAGGGTTTCTACAGAGTGAGGTGGGTAGCCCTTTTAGGGATTCCTTAAAGGGATCTATAGGGGTTTCGGAAGAGTCGCTATATGCCCTTTTAGGGGTTCCTTAAAGGGATGTAGAAGAGTTGCTGTTAGAGTTTCTATATTACAAACAATAGCTCTCTAACTTGGGGTCCCTTTTAGGGGTCACCTTGGGGTGGGTGGCCCTTTTTGGGGTTCCTTGAAGGGATGTAGAAGAGTTTCAATTAGAGTTTCTATATTACAAACAATAGCTCTCTAACTTGGGGTCCCTTTTAGGTGTCACCTTGGGGTGGGTGGCCCTTTTTGGGGTTCCTTAAAGGGATCTATAAGGGTTTCGGAAGAGCTGCTATATTACAAAGGGTAGCCCTTTTGGGGGTTCCTTAAAGGGATCTACAAGAGGTTCTATAGAGTTTCTATATTACAAAGGGTAGCTCTCTAGCCTAGGGTCCCTTCTTTAGGGGTTCCTTAAAGGGATCTACAAGAGGTTCTATAGAGTTTCTATATTACAAAAAGTAGCTCTCTAACTTAGGGTCCCTTCTGTAGGGGTTCCAGAAAGGCATCTACAAGGGTTTCTAGAGGGTTTGGGTTTGGGGGTTTCGGGCTTGTTGGGCTCAGTGTTGAAGGTTTTCGGCCTGCAGTTCGGGATTTTGGGCTCGGAAGAGATCCTGATAAGGGCTCCCACGACGGCTCTTATGAGGGTCTTCTGTAACGGGCTCTACGGGTATCCTGGGAAGCAGCCGGGACTGTCGGGGTTCAACAGAGGGTTCTACACAGATGTTGTGTGGCTTTCCAGTTTTCTGGTGGGCCTGAGCTTGTCGGATGTAATGTGGGGGCAAATAATTACCTATTTCATTTTGGTGGGTTCCTTATAAGTATAGTACGAGTATGCTGGACTCGAAAACCCTATTCCAATTATTAAGGCCCCTATATTATGGTGGATGGCCTGAAGGTCTTCAGGTTTCGGGCATGGTCTAGACTCTGGAGCATGTGTGTGGAATGGCCTTCGGGCTTGGGGTTCAGGGGAAGACACGGTGTCGAAAGGATTGGGTGACCCATGATCGGGAACGGGTGCCTGGGACACGGTGCAGCCCCAGTTAATGATATATACCAGCGGAAGTAGGTTTGCGACTCGGGAGGCGCACATTTTTAAGGTGGAGGAGCTTTGGAGTTAGCGTGTGTTCGTGAAGGGTTGGGGAAGATTGGGAGGAGGGGGTTGGGTATGGTATGGGGGTTTCAGGACTCAGGACCTGTTTGGCACTGTAGGTTACAGCTCGCAATGGAGCAGCTATGGAGCAGCTCGGATTGTGGATCTGAGATCGAACATGCCAGAAAATGGAATCCGGCTTGGGTAGAAAAAGGCAGGGTCTAGGCCTAAATCCTGAACCCTTGCCGAAGCCAGTGACAAGCGAGACAGCAACAGCATGAAGCCTGCGCCTAAACCCTCAACCCTAAGGTGAAGAGTTCGATTCAATGCTCTAATCTCACAAGTCCCACAAGTCTCGAGGTTCTAATCTGTGAAATGAGACCAAGCACAGTATGCAAGGTCCAGGTATCTCTGACAATCACAGCCCATCGCGACTTCCGAGTTTGAGACTTAAGGTTTGCGGCCTGGGACATGTGCAGACGCTAGAACTTTCTCTCCACTTCGCATCCGGCTCATCACCAACAAGTAGGTGGGAGTACTAGCGAATCGGAGGGGGAGCCTTGTATAGAACCTCATATGGTAGGAACCTTAGTAACTTAGTTGTTGTGCGATCCCTGAATACGTCTACCCTAAGCTTCAGAGGCCCTCGAGTAACCCAGCATAGGTGTTCAGTCTCCCTAGACCTTCAAGTGCCCTCAAGCAGCCAGTAGCTGTGACTATACACGGAGCCCCAGCTTTGAGAGGATCCACCGTTCTTCAATGCTTGTAGCCTTTTGACTTCTCCAGGAAGGAGAGGACGATTTTCGCTATGATTGGCTCCCACTGCGACATTACAGCTGCGTGGATAGTCTCTTGGCGTCTGCTGAAGTACTCTTTGTCGTTCTTGCTCTTCTTGGCGAACACGGACACTTCATGCTGATTGATTTGGTTGAGGACCTCGGCGAAAGCATTGTCACTGTACTCGGGAGACCGCACGGCATCGTCCGTGAAGTCTTCCACCAAAATGCACTGTGTCTGATTCAGAAGTTTGAACTTGCTTTCGTTGCCGGCCACGTAACGAATGGAATCGGGCTTCCGGCCAGCCTTGACCGCCACATCGGTGCTGAAGACATGTTTTCGGTCGCCGGTGTTCTTATACACGGAGCTGCAACCAAAATCCGGCTCGCAATCTTCTTGAGTGAAGTACCACAAGAAGCGCTCGCGACCTCGACGGCAGTAATGCAGCTTGTGAAACTCCGCTGGGCCCTTGCTCTTGCCAACCTCAGCGGAGTCATCGTCGGACTTCTCACCCCTTGACTGAAAACTCAACCTCTTGCATTGGTGTTTGTCCAGTGAGCGATGAGAGTGTGAGAGAAGAAGCTGTATATCGATCAAGGCGTTGTCAAAGTTCCGGGTCGTATAGATGCCCCACTCCAGCAACGCATGATCAGTTTGGCGCTCCAAAAACGTGAGCAAATCTGCCACACCAGGTCGCAGGTATAACCAGGAAGGGTGACCTCGCTTTCCCATGGGTCGTTCGATGGGACTCAAGGGAGTGTCCAATTTGTTGCCATCTCGAGGGGACCAGCAAAGAACACCGCTCAAGTCGAAGAGCACCAGAAGCTTCTGGCTGGCATTCGCATTCGGATGCCCACCGGAATCTCTTATGTAAAGTATGTGTTGTTTTCCACACTCTGGACAAGGACGATATGCGCAGTCGATGCACATGGGGGACTTGCAAAATCCAGTATCATAATCATGAAGGGCTACCAAGCAGAAGTCTCGGTTGCAGCGTTTACAGATGTCCCGAACACCTTCCCACTCTGTGTCACAAGCCCATTGAGACGATGTAGATGCCGCTGCAGGATTCATGGCAAGTTCTGCTTTTGGAACCGTCGGATCAATTTGGGCCGCCAATCTATCCGAAATACTGCCTAGCCTTCTCTGGCTTGCGCCAGATGCTGCGACTCTGGGCCAAGTTCTGGCCTCGGAGTTCCCTGTACCGGACTAAATCCTAAGGTAGGAACCTGATTAAGAAACCCTGGCCCGTTAACCCCCCCCCCCAAAAAAAAAGAGCTCATAGTAAGAACCCTAATAAAAGCCCAGGGTTTGTTAATCAGGTTCCTGTATTTCCTGGACAGAGAAAGAACGTCATGTTCTCTGTAGGCCATATACCACACAAAAGTAGGTGTTTTTAGGGTGCCGACAAAGCCTAACGCACCTCAAATTCAGGACCGCTTAGTACTTAGAGCCCCGGTGAATCCCGAAGCTTCCTCAACCCGAGAAAGCCACATACTCCCCGAGCCTGAAGAAAACGTCGGCGCCGTTATTATTGGAGTAAGGGCTTGGGAGAATTATAATCACTGTATATACGCATCTTGTCAGTTGCACTATATAATGTAATGTATATACGCGCATATACATATATCTGGATGTACGTATGTATGCATGCATGCATGCATGTATCTATTTGTGTGTATGTATACATATATACATATATGTATACATACATTGCTGTTTTACGGGCTATACAGGGGGACTCTTATCGATTGTTTTGGGTCACATCCTGAGCACCGAACTGACCCGATCTCTAGTCGTTGCTCATGCAAAATCTCGCAAGTTGTAGTCACCTTCGCCCTACCTAAAGTGCCCATGTTGGTTCCCTTCTCGGTTGCCGTGGGCTTCTATGATGGGATCCTAGCCATAGCAATGTTACCCCAAGTGGAACTGCAATGCAGGCTAACTAGCTAATTATAGGTAACGCCATCTCACGGGTGTGGTGAAATACAGAGGCCTCAAGAACGAGAAACAAAGGTTCTTAAAGGGTTTTGTGTGAAGGCTCTTAAGAATAGAATAGGATTCTGGGTATATTATGCAATAGTTGTAGTCAGGAGGCCTAAGGACTAGTACCCGTAATTCTTCTAGCCTAAACCCTGCCAGCCCTGAACCCGCAGTTATCTTTGCCCAAAGGCCCTAAACACTAAACTATCCTATCCCAAAGCAATATGCTGCAACCCCGTACTGGAACAACTCTCAGGCCTCAATAACATTAGGAATTAGGGTTTTGGAGTTTCGACTCGCGCACTCAAGGTTTCAGGGTTTGGGGGCAAAGTTTGGACTCCCTTCGGCCTCACAGTTTAGGGAATAGCTTCAAGGACCAGAAGATAACCATGGCTGGGCAGCTTGCTGCAGCTCTTGACCGCACGATCGCAGCACGAGCCTTCGCTGTCGCTTATCACATCATCTTGCACATGCACTCGGACAATAAGAGTGAAACTAATCAGGCGCAGGCTAACTGAAAGTATAACGGTATACCGTCGAATGTCGTGCGGGATCCCTGCGTTTTATAATTGTGGTCCAACTTCTTCGAGGGGCTGCCTATTCGCAAAGGATACGACCCTGCAAATTTGGAACAAGCAAGCTTAAGCTGTTCTGCTTGTGTGCCTCATGTGAATGGAGATTTGGCGACACCCTATTTAAAAAAACACTAAAGGCACCCTTAGCGGGGGAACGCGTAACGGAACCCTTCAACGCTTGAGGCCTGGAGCTATCGTAGAATCCCTGGATGCCAAGTCCGACACACTGGTAACAAGCCCTATTCAAAACCCTGGTGTGTGACACGAAAACTTCTTGTACCCCGATAAGAACTTCTAAAGTCGGAAGAAACATTATGAAACCCGCAAGACTCCACAAGAGCAGCCTGAAAACACCCTGCTGAACATCAATCAACATCTACCTCATCGTGACGGATCTAAGTCCCGAAGCATGCAACTGCCAACGACCATCAACCGGGTTCAAACTACCTCCAACTGCGCCTGCAAAGCTGCGACTTCTACTTCCTACCAAACCTTTGACCCCCGAACTCTACACGCCGGTGCACAACATACCTCCCGACACACTCAGAGGAGAGCTTCCCCCAGCCGCAAGAAAGCAATGTATCAAACCCCCCTGAAAGTAACAATGCAAATGCACTGCTATGCACTGCTGTAGAATTCAGTGACAACCTTGAAATGCCTCGCTTCCAAATCCTGCAAAACAGACTGCGCACGTGAGCGCGCGCGTACGATCACTCAGACAGACAGACAGACAGACAGAAAGAAAGACATGCAGACAAACAGCCAGCCAGCCAGACACACACACACACACACACTCACACACTCGTGCTCACACACACTCTCTCCCGCACGCAACGGTATGTATGTAACACAATGAAAAATATGTACGTATTATATATATATATATATCTATACATATACACAAGTAAATAAGTCTACACATGGGTTAATCATGTACACACGTGCTTAATCATCAAAATAAATATTTCCGTTCACGGGCCTCTTTCCCCAGAGCAGCAGGAAGCCGTGCCGAGGAAACATCCCAGGATCTGAAGTGCTGGCGAAGGTCTTTTGAACTTTTGGGCGCCGGGTTGACAGTTTAGCCATGCTAGAGTCTAAGGGTTTAGGCGCTCAAGCAATCAAAACTCTTCTGATTTCATGCGCCTTGCGGGGTGGTTGGCGAGCCGTTCCAGGGGTCCGGCGTAGGGCTTTAGTGCTCAAGGGGTTGGAGGTTCAGGGTGGAACTGTGCAGGGCTACAGGTTTACACCGCAGGATCTCGGACTTGGAATTTAGTAGGTGTCTTTGCTGCTTTTTGTAGGAGCTTGTGGAGTAAAGGCTCGCTGCGAGCTGTCCTCGAAAGGGAGAGAAAATGAGGAACCCCTAAGATGCGAAGCTTTAGGTTTCTCAATCTGCAAAACGGCCCTCACCTGCTGTTTCGAAATCCAAGCTGAGACCTGTAGAACCGTGAAACGCCTATCAAAAGCAAAGAAGCGGTAACTAGCAATGGGAGAACTGGGATCGGCCTCGACGGTCCCTTCTGTGCGGCTTGGAGATGCCTCTCCAGATGACACAAACAGCCAGCTTGCTCGTTTCAGCCCAGCCTGTGGGGTCCCGTAACCTCATTGTCTGAAGGGTTCTTCGACCCGAAAACGTGCATGCATGCATACATACAGGGATCAGGCGCATTGCACGGGATCAGGGCTTCGTGCTTGTAGCTTCGGGCAGACTCAGAGTGTTCAACGTTAGCTATGGCTGTAGGGTTGCTTGTTTGGCTGGGGCCAGGGCCGGCGCTTCAGATTTTGCAAGATTCCTCTGCTGTTATTATACGATTTTCAGAATATGTTCTGCTGGCTGATTGTTCATTCCATTCAATCCCTGCACCATGCATACTAGACCCTGGCACCTAAGCACTAATCCCTGAGTCTCTGAGTCCTGCAAGTATGCACGCCCCAAACCAGCAAGTCTCTCTATTTCTCTCTCTTTCTCTCTGGAGGCGCGCAAGGCTTCCCAACAAATGCCAAAAACTAGTACAACTTGAACTGAACAACCCAACCACCGTTCTGGATTCAAACCCTATCGATATAGAAAACATGTACCTAAACTATGCTGAATGCAAAAACGCAAGGCCCCTGCAGCGCTTTCACGCAGAAATTTTTCTGCTGGCACATCGGGCTCGTCAGCTGTGTCCCGTCGGAAGAGTCGGCCACATCATCTACGCTGAAGACAAACAGCCGCAAATGCACAGGTTAGAAATTCAGGTTTAGGGTGAGTTCATGTTGGCTTTAAGTTCAACGCTGAGTGGCCGAACGGGTATTAAGGCTTGGGACCTTTTTGGGCGGCGCAGGTATGGGGATGTAAAGATTCCAGGTATCTCGCTGCACAGGTAGAGCACGCTTTTCGAGAGACCATTATGATATCTATAAGTTTCAAGGTAGACCAAAGCATATTAATTAGGCCCCTGAACCCTGCAACCTTTCACCCCTGAACACCGGAATCAAAATGTCTGGTGTTTTCTTATCACCCAAACCCTAAACCCATAAGCCTTGGCCTCCCGAGATCCGAACCTTTGATTCATACTTATAGCCCCTTATGCCGCAACCCCTAAACCGCTAATGCCCAAACCGCCCAAACCGCCGACCTGTCTGCCCATCTTCCTAAGCCAAAGCGTCCTTACCTGATACTCATATACTCTGCCAAATACAAACCTACAGGACTACTATCGTAGACCCAAATACCCAATTACAAAGTCTTTTGGACCCGTAGGGCCAGGGTAAGGGAACCCAGTCCAAACAAGCCGCTGAAGAAGCGACAACCTCCTTCAGACCGAATACCCTTTCAGGATTGCTTTCAAGAAACATCAAGCCCCCTATGTGCTTTTGAAGCCGCACCGCTTAACTGAACCCGAAACAGCCTGCATTTTTAGGGCTCCCTATTATGATTGCCTCATATAATATAAATCCTTAAAAGGTAGGATATTTGGGGCTAAGGTAAAGTTATAGGGGTGTATCGTGGCCCCAAGCTTTCCAGAAGACGGCGGTGCTTAATCACAGGCTGTCCGCAATAAGACAGCACCACACTTAGGGAATCTATGGTGCAGGTACAAGGGTTTCAGATGGTTTACGGTTTGGGGATCGAGGCTACACTTGTTTGAAGGGGTCGGCTTCCGAGAAAAAAACAGGTGCAGAGCCTGTCAGCGTCGGTTGCTGGGGAACAGACATCCGATCCGAGAACCCAAAGAACGAGTAGTCGAGGATCGCTACCGAAACGACCGTCATTTGAAGGGTCCTGGATTTAAGGATCCTTTCTGCCTAAAAATCCCGCGAAAGTCTGATCTTAAAGGTCGGATTCCGGTGTTTTTTGTGAAAGACCTCCCTCAGGGTTCTTGTACCTATACACTGTATACATCGGGCGGTTTTTTCATGCAAGAGCCACATTCAGGCCAATCTTTGCACTTGGGCACTGCACCGTTTCTCAAGATTTTCCTGTCCTTGAGCATGAACCCTTAACCAGTGCACCGACAGACTCAGAGTGGCCTCAATATTTGCTAATCGGTTTAGGGGCTTACTGTGGCATGAATATAAAGAGTTTGTGACGAAATATTGGAAAACACATGGCGAGCTCAAGGTGCAAAGTGCGGCGTGAACCTGGAAGTGCACAGTGCTTCTTCTTGTTGTTGTTGTTGTTTGCTGCTGCTGCTGCTGCTGCTGCTGCTGCTGCTGCTGCTGCTGCTGCTGCTGCTGTTGCTGCTGCTATAGCTGTTGTTGTTGTTGTTGTTGTTGTTGTTGTTGTTGTTGTTGCTCTTGTTGTTGCTGTTGCTGTTGCTGTTGCTGTTGCTGTTGCTGTTGCTGTTGCTGTTGCTGTTGCTGTTGCTGTTGCTGTTGCTGTTGCTGCTGCTTTTGCTGTTGAAGTTGTAGTTGGGGGTTCGCCATATATTTGGCACCTGGTAATTAGAGGCATACACACCTACATGATGTAGTGTTTGCTGTTCAGTTCGCTGACTGTGGCACTGCATGGCATTCATACATAGACGGTAAAATAACATGTCAAAGATGTGTGTTTCGCTCCGCAAACCGATGCAGCACAAAGTTGCTTGCCTTCTGGGTGATCTTCTTGATGTTCCGAGCGCATCCATACTCTTGTCTCTTCGTTGTAGCCACATACACATACATGACATGATGCTTGGTGTCTGCCTGTTCCAACCCGGCTGTGCAACCCAACAGTCCGTTCGGGTTCTGTTCCGAGTATGCTCACTTCCCCTCAATATACCCGTGCCGTTCTGGTTTGGGCTCCGGCTGAGTATACATTCGAACCCCGCCCTAGCGATGGAAACCCAACGCTAAGGCGGTTGGGTTTCGGGACGCATCCAAAGCTTTAGTTATTTGAATGTGTTGGATATGCAGGGCACGTGGCAGTGTAAGTTTGCTTCCTTTGATGCAGTTGTACCTGCATGCATGACGTGATGTATGTTGCGCTTTTACTGGGGCTTTGCGGCATAAAGTCGCTTGTCCGTCAGGTGCTTTCACTTCGTCTTCGCCCCTTGAGGGCCCTGTTTCCGCAGAGTTTCTGGCAGTTAGGACTCCAAAGGGTTCAGACTTATGGAGAAACAAGGGGTGGTTCGAAGCGACTGGAAAAAGTTCTGGGATCCTGTACATGATTTGGGCTTTGGGCCGATTGGTGGTTTCCAAGTTTCGATTGCTGGGTGTTTCGGGGGCCAAAGGCATGTAATAATCCCATCGTAAATCACGAGGAGGAGAACCACAGGCTCCTGCTCCTCACCGAAGATCTTCCCCGTCACGGAGGGGAGTGTCAAATCGGGCTTGAAAGCCGCTTCGAAATGTGCAACATGGCTTGCGGGCTCAGGAAAACAGTCGGTAAACATTTAAGCTCAGAAACATGTGCGCAAAAGGATATCCTGGGGCAGGGCCTGACCACATGTGTATAGGTATGTACACACGTATGCACATATGCATCTATGCATGTATATATGTATGTATGTATGTGTGTTTATGCGCATGCAATAGACAACTTGCTTTGCTTTTGCACAACTTATCTCACCCGGTCCTTTAGATTGGTGGTGCGGGCTTCAAAATTCCTGACGAGCTCTGGCCTGCAACCACAAACCCAATTTGGAGGCGTCGGGGGTGGGTTTACAGTAGTTATACATAGGCCCCATAGTAGTTCCTTTTTTGGGATTCCCTTATAGGATTCTCAGAACACCCAAAAAGGAACTACTATGGGGCCTATGGGTAGGGAACGTTAGCTTCAAGTCGACCGAAGCCAGGAAGCTAAGCTTCATGAAACTTCCTCTGGGGCGGATCGGTGCCTACAGCGCACAGGAGTCGCTACATCATGGCGCGTGGACGAGAGATCATGTAGATCAACTCCTCAAGCCTACCTGAACCCGACACTATCCGTTCAGGCCATACGCATAAAATCCATGAACAAAGTCCTCAAAACTCAACCGGTCAGAAAACGCTGCGTTCTTCATTTTGCAATACTCAAGATTAGACCGACTAGACCCTCATTTCTAAACTTGAAGACAACCCCCAAGAGTCCAAGTGACCAAGCAGAAGCCCGTTTCGAATGTTGAACCTATGAGTTTAAATCCTGAAACCTCCATACACCCCGTAAACCTGAATGGATGTCCTTCCTTCAAACGACATCTCGCGTCACTGCGGCTGACCTGTGGCGACTAAGGCCAAGAGTCATTGGCCAAAGGATCTCGTACAATAGGGGCCTTAAAAATTTAGAATAGGGTTGTTGTAGGGTGTCTTTACACGGTTGCTATACGGGTTCTATGACATAGGGGCTTCATGTTTACAACAGGGCTTGCTGCATGTATAGTAGATATTCATATAGCGGTGTTCGGGGCAATATTGTCAATTATTGAGGCTTCTGTGTAGCTACATGTACCAGGGTTTAGGATTTAGGGGTTTATTGATCCAATGCCTCTACAGGGCCTTCATACGCTATGTTGATTGAGGCTTTGCGGCGTTGCAGAAACTATGTGGGTCTGTACCGCAATAGCATACAGTTGCAGGCTTTTGGTTGCTCTAAGGAGCCTGACGAATGGGAATAGGGTTCCGGGGCTTAACATAACAGTGCTAGGTATTCTTAGTTGCTGAGTTCATAAGCCCCAAAACGTGTACACTTTCAGTTCTATCAGGGGTCATATTATCCCAAAAAATGTAGAGTGCACTCACTCAGCTACTAAGTATGGGTGGCAAGGATATAGTATGACTACGGACTCTGACACTTGTAGTAGAATCTGATACCTGCTGAATGAGGATTTCCGATGACAGGGCTTAGCTAAAGTGTGCATAATTGGTTGTTGACTTCCAGCAAAAACTTTGGGGTCAAAGTGTATAGTGTGTAGGTACATGAACCCTTCAGGTAATCATGTAACCTCACATAAACAGACGTGTAAAACTGCAAACGTAGCCTGCTGCAAACATGTCCGAGGGACAAAAAGCCTGAAAGCGGTTACATACAGAGTAACTAAACTTTCAGTTGTCCAACAATTAAGGTGACTTTCGCTCACATACCCACCCCCACCCCCCCCCCACCCGAGACCCCGGTACCAACAATCATGTCCCAGACCAGATGTAGCAAACTACCACGTGCAAAATCAACAACTGGCTCCTCCCTGCAATTCTGAAACTCTAAACCGTAACTCCCAAACCAAAAGGCTTAAATATTTGCCGTCACATGAATAAAAATCCTGTCAGACAACCCAATGTGACTCCCGATGCTAATTGAATACGGGACCTTAATGGGGGTATCTTATACTCTAGTTGTAAAGGGACGGTCAGGGGATGTTATTAAATAGCCAGACCACCCATGTACAAGAAAACGAGATCCACTTGCCAAATGGAGCCGTGGCAGCTTCATTATGTACATGGCGTCGCAGCCCAGTTACCGATTGCGTGGCACACTATTAAGCCCTATAAACCTGAAAATACGCACAACTTGACCAAGCAACCCTCGTTGTAGGAGACTCTTTTCTAATCCAGTATTCAGGCATCCATAAAGGATCCTGGACCTAAACCCTAAACCCTCTTACAACCTTGCTTCCCTGATGCCGGCTCGTTCTGGTCTGCGAGCCACCGTAGGAAGGCCCAAGTAAGCCCTTCAGCCCAAAACCCTAAACCCTAAGCCCTAAACTCCAGACCGTAAACAGTAATGTTTAGGCTTGAAAGTAGTTTAAAGGCCAGTGGTCGTTGTGGCTGTGAAAGGGGCAAGTTTCAAGGCAGGCTGGTGCACTGGCCGGAATCGGGGTTGGGTTTAGGGTCTTATACACCGACAAGAGAGACAAACAACACCCTCAACCCGAACAAACCCTAAACCGTAAACCCCTAAGCCACAAACTGAATCCTAAACCCCAAACCCTAAACAAACAATAATCATGTCAATCAAGGTCTGACCTGGCGACCGGCCTCTGAATTCGGAAAGACTACCACGGCATAAGTCACAGAAATTGCATCCAGGCCATGGGCATTGACACCGTTCCAACTCGAACCAACCCCTATACCCCTAACCCTGAACCCTAAGCCCTGTTTTTTGAACCCGGGCTCTATCAAATCAGCCGGAACCCTAAAATCCAAAACCTGAAACCCTACCCCTTAACCCCGCGCAACGAAGAGCATCCTGGACGAGACGAACTTAAGGCTAACGAAGATGGAGCATGCAAGGGCCTTAATGTTATGAAAACAGGGCTTTGGGGGTATGTTTCTTTCCTTTCATGATAACAAGGCATCGCCAACAAGGTATAGGTATAATTATATTATGGAAGCTGGCATTGCGTGGAATAGCAGAAGGAGGAGCGTGGTAGTAGTACGGGTGGCGGTAACTTGAAGTTGTCGTCGTCCTCGTAGTAGGTGGAAATAGTAGACTAGTCACTACTGGTCGTTCCAGACCGAAACTCTAAGCAACTGACATGAATCTACAACTTCTAGGGCGCGGTTTTGTCTCAATCCCCACGGCCTGTCTTAAAATCGAAGCTGCAGAGAGGCGCACCGTAACTTCGTGTATGGGGCAGCCACTCAGGGGTGAGGCTGCAGTTTGAGGTTTACTCCAGGATTCATTATCGGCCTGCCAGACAAAAAGGCAGCTGCATGAGAGCCAACTTACAGGGAGCAAAGCACTAAACAGCAAGGCTTCTAAGCCTTGTGCCTCAAACCCTGAACCCCCAACTTCTGCAAAACATATCTCAACAAGGATTTCTATACGTGGCAGACTCTGAAACCTACAGCACTCAAGGCATGAATGGCTCCAGCGAGCAGGTTGCATCTGGAGCTGGAGTGACACAGGGGCCTAAACACTCTGAACAGGCTTTGCTGCACATTCTAATTGAAGGGGCTATGAGGGACATAGTAACGCATAGAACTACTAAAGATTGAAACTTTGCAATAAGTTTGTCTACGCAGACAATTCGGAGAGTTCTTCCATTCTGGCTTGAAGTTTCGGGCCAAAGTCAAGCTGCGGGCCCCGTCAATTGCTCAATTCTGCTACATCTGCGCCCAAGGGAAGGGATGTTTCAGCAGGAGATCAGCTCGACAAAAAACAAACGCAATCAACAAAAAGTAAGCGGTACTTCACCCTGAACCCGATAAGCCATTTGGAATTCGGGTATCATGCAAAAAGCGTTGTTAATAGTTCCTCGGGTTTGTACTGTAAAGAAATGAAAAGTCATTCCTAAGGAACTAGACACCCAGAACCATCTGTTTCCCCTGCATGATGTTGGAAGCATCTTGGCAACTGCTCCGGCGTCATAGCACAAACCGTGAGGATTTCAGAATTTAGGTTTTTGGGTTACAAAGCCTTTCTCGATTGTAGCCTGAAGCATCCACATGAGGCCGTCAGAAATTGAAAGCCACCAACGGCCAAGCATCAGTCAGGTGCAGATGGACCTGTGTCGTTGGCAGTCTCTTCATGCCGCCTGCCACAATGACAAGAGGTCAGAGCTTGGGGTTCTAGGATGTAGGCGTGTTTAGGGTGTAAGGACGCAATGTTTACGTTTCGGGCTGTAGGTTTCCACTCAATGGTGTTCGAAATTGGAAACTGAAGCCTCGGCCCTTCGAAGGTAAGACAGCTGCTGCCTTTTATCTAGCATCTTAAACGAAGGTCCAAGCAATTAGACAACTTGGAGCGGGTCCTATACCAGGAGCCCCTAGGGAATAATAATCTAGCTAATATGAGAGCTTGCATAGGGCAAAGACTCATACCTTAAGGTTATTGGGCCGAAAACCTTCTACGAGGAACCGCAAGGTGCTACAAAACAAAAAAAACACCAAACAACATTGTATACCCTCCTACCACTTCTATCCCAGTCCCTAAACTAAAAGCGCGCAGTAAGGCTCAAAAACCCTAGTCTTGCTATTTGCAACCCTATTCCAACTATGAAGACCCCCTCTATTGACACCAAGACCCTGAACCAAACAACACCCTAAACCATGCATGAACACGTGCTTCTGCTATGCAGGGGCTATGCTCCCCAAAGAAGCCCAACATCACTTAATTTCACAACATGTGCCTTAAACTATAGGGGCCCTTTGAGAAAGATAGTTTGCCGCAAACTAACGAGGCTGGATATGTCTGATATGTAGAATAAACGTATATTCCGTAATTCAGGGGTCTGTCTTGGGCTCTGTGAGCACCCCCAGTCCCAGACCTAACACCCTCAACCCTCAGCCATGGTCCTAAACCCGCACTCCAAGCCCCTTCGCCCCAAAGTCCAAAAATATCCCTAAACCCTAAACCCTAAATCCCAAACCGAAGGTTCCCCTAAGCCTAAGGTTCCAAATGCTCAAACGTACCGGTGGGGGATCTGGGGCCCTGTTCTGATATGATAAGAAACCCCGAGCAACAATTGAAAACCAAAAAGGCTCCTACGGTCCTATACTATATTCTTGCAAGCGCCGCTCCACTCCTAAATGCCCTAGGCCGGAGATCCAATGGTAGGATGTTCACAGCTACATTTCGAAAAGGACGAGCCCCAGTGTAAACGGTGTCTCTGCAGGACTTCTTCAAGCGAGGGGTTTGTTGGAATTCGAAAAGGGCTCTCAGACCTCGCAGCGTACCTCTGTCTGTAGGCCATGCTTTGACCTTCCACAACTGCTACGACGTAACGCCCAGATTTCTACTGAGATGAATCCTTTAAACCGAAATACATGGCCAATGCTCAGGGCCGATGCGATCACATAGCCTGTATGTTGGCCCTGGAGGACCTATATCGGAATCCAGGAATCCACGTAAGCCCAAACTTATATGATATAACATCACACGTGTATATGGATGCTTGGAATAAGCCCTTAACCGAAACCGTGGACCGAAAGATTAAATCCACAATGTCACAACCGCAACCCTAAGCCCTAGAGCCTAAACCCGCAACCATTAGCTCAGACCCTAAACCACCCAGACCGGAACCCTGAACTCGTCACTATCCGTTTGTTCATAAGCACGGGTGCGCAAAGAAGCTTATAGGAGCTCCATGTGCCGCAGGGAAGCTTTGTGGCAACGCTTCTACAAAGCCCTCATCTTGCGAGAAGCTTTAAAACAATTTCATAACTACTAAAGAACCTGCAGAACACATACTATCGTTTATAGTATGCAACACTGTTACTGTTCTCGCTTTGGGGATTGATACTTTGTACCCTTTTCCTGTCTTGGCTTTCCCTAACCCTCCAGGTACCTACTATATAGGGCCTTAGGGGCTCTAGTACCCTATATAGTAGGTACCTGGGGGGTCAGGGTTTTGAAAAGGGCAACGCCTCCTTGTCGTGTCAGCCGCAGTCTTGCGGAAGACCATAGCTGGCATCCTGCGATGAAAGCAAAGGCTTTAGGGTTCTGGGGTTTGGGGTTTAGGGTTTAGGGTTTAGGGTTTAGGGCTTTAGGGTTTTGGGGTTTTAGGGTTTTGGGGTTTGGGGTACTGCGATGTGCACTCGGCGGCTTCGGCGATAGCAGAGGCTTTAGGGCTTAGGCTGCTTAGGGCCTTCGGTGAGAGCAAAGGCTTTAGGGCTTAGGCTGTTTAGGTTTTAGGGCCTAGAACTTCGACAGAACTTCGACAATCCTGCCAAAAAAGTTTGTAAAATAGGCTGTAAAGTAACGGAGGATATTGTTGCTAAGGCGCGCACCGAAAGGCATAGTGGGTAGCTGCCGCAGTAGTGATCATAATTTTGACAGTCATGGCAGTAGAAATAGCAATCGCTATGGCAATATAGCAATAGTCATAGTCACAGTCATCGACGTGGGTCGCTTGGGCAACTTGCCCGGGCGGGGCTCTCTTTTTTGATTGCTTCCTGAGTTTTCTCCGTCTTCGATGGGGGAGGCAAACTTCCTGCTCCCGTCCCTCATACAGTCGGGTTTGAGGACTTGCTCTTTGAATTCCGAGCGAAGGACAAGGTCGTAGTCATAGAAAGAATAGCAAGAGCACGAGTAAGAGTCAAAGTTATAACAATGTTAATCGTGAGTCGTAAGTCAAAACAGTAGTACTGATTTGATACTAGCAACAATAAGAACAATGGGAATGATCGTAACAGCAATCGTAGTTGTCATAGCTATCGCACTAGCAAGTTGGAAACCGTGATACTGCTAGCAAGAGTAGCTGTCACCTTCGCAGGTAGTAACAATAGGCCGTAGTGATAGTACTAGCAAGTAGCTAAAGCACTAGCAACCAAACGTTGACCCGATCATGCTCGGCAGCCATAGCTCCGAGATGCCTCAAACAATGGCTTAAGAAACCAATGAATAAGTAGGTCACCAAACAATAGTCCTGCAAACACCAGGCCGGACAACAAATCCAGTATTGGAGGCTGTACTCGTGAATGCATATATGTATATAAATATAAATATCTATATAGGGGGCTTGTGCATGGCTCTACTGTTGCCGTATGGTTGCAAGGAGTCTTTAAGCTTCCCCTTGGTAAAAGCTTACAGACCCAGATATAAACGTGGTTTGGGAAAGGTGCATATACAACCTACATGATACCATGGACCTTTGATAAGGCTGGGGGATCCTAACTAAAGGATTGTGGAGAGGGGTCTCCCTACCAGGAAATGTTCCAAACAGGGTTCGAAATGCCAATTTATCCCAAAGCGGGATGAACCTAGGTGGGTGGGGTAGCTCCCAATAGTCAACAACGGATCCTGGATCCTACCTACCTTCATCCCACCGTTTGAGGGCGCTGACGGACGGCCTCCTCTTGCAACCGGGTCTAGGCACCCCCTCTTGCGTGCCAATGCTCGGGCCTGGTTCGTTGGTGTCGTGTAGGTTTTGGAGGCTTACGGGTACAGGATTTGTAGCGTTTCGGGGCCGCGGGCTGTTGAAGTGCATAGTTGCGGGTTACGTTATGTAGCCGTACCTTGGCAACATGAGGTCGGCTTGGAAAAAAACTGACAAAAACCTTTCTACAACCGTATATATTATAAAACCCGAGAGAACACAACAAACACTTATAGATCCTCATAGAACCATGTCTACCGATAGGCCCCATAGTAGTTCTTTTTGGGTTACCTTATAGGGTTCTATAGGGGTCTAAATATAAGCCACAAAAAGGGACTACTGTGAGGCCTATGGGTAGCTCTCAGTCAAGAAGCCTGAAGTCTTGAAGCAAACAGCCAACTTCTGCAAGCATCTACCGCCAAGATGCAGTACGCCGCGGCCGCGCCTCTCGCAATGCGCGGCGTCCTCACAAGGTACTTCTGGGCCTTTAGGGTTCTGGAAGGATTTGTACGATTTGGGGTGATAAAAGGGTTCTTTCAGGGTTCAGGGTCTAGATTATACGGGGGCCTGAATCCGCAGTAAAGGCCATGAGCGCTGATTTTTCAAGGGCTATGACTAGAGACGTAAAGACTTATTGCCAATCACTCGGACCCTATGTGACCACGCTTTGTGCAACACCCCGTGACACCGCTCTACAAAGCCAAAATAGAAATGCCCTCGGGCTCTTCACCACCGTAAACCGTCTTCATCACACAGCCACTCGATTCTCCGACGTGCGGAATTACATACGTCGCTGAAAGCTTGCAAGGGATCCGCACACCGGTGGGTTCAAGGTTTAGCTTATAGGGGTATAAAGGGCGCCAGGGATATTCCGAAGTAGCACCGGCCCATGGTTCAAGACTTTTGGATACCCTATCCTACCCGGTTCTCCACGAAGCTCTCCAACCCATAAACCCACCATAAGAGTCCTGTTCTAAACGTTACGGCCCCATACCTGTGTTAGGGATCGCGTGTCCCAGCGCAGACTCTGGAATCGACTTCAGAATTTGGCCCCACTTGATTACATTAGGCCATCAAGGTTCTGTATTTCAGGTTCCGTATGTCTTAGTTAGTTTGGGTTCATGCAAGGGGACTCTGTTTGAGGCATGCAAAAACAGGTTTGGATATGCTGAGTTTAGCGCACGGAAACTTAGTCTAAACATCCTCTGGGAGTTTTTGTTGTTGACGCTCGGCGGACTCTGTAGGCCAATCGGCTTTCCAGTGATTGATTGCATGCTGCTTATTCAGGTAGAGGCTGCAGACTCTGCCCGAAGATAGGCCCTGCAGCCCCCATGGCTTCGAAACCCAAACGCAAGATCTTCAACCCTTCAGCCCGCAGAATAAAGCCACGAAACTCAGTTACATGCATTGTCGAACCTTGAACCCTTATGATACTCATAAAGAACCCAAAGCCCTAAACCACTAATGAATTCGGGAACTGGCCTCCTCAAAGCCCGACACTTTCGCGGCGACACAGGTCGCATGCAATGTGGGCCCGCCTCTGGGAAGCTTGAGGCACAGATCTTGGGAACTTCCGGGTGTGGCCCAGACACTGCTTCGTAGAATCATGCCAGCAGGAGCTTGTAAGCGCAAACCGCAGAGAAAAAACAACATAAACCCGGTAGTGGTGCTAGTAGTCATCGTCCTCGTAGTAGCTGCGGTATCAATCGTCGTAATCGTCGACATCACGCTGGTAGCTGTGGTTGTTGTTGGTGTAGCAGCAGGAGCAGCCGTAGCAGCAGCCGTAGCAGTAGCCGTAGCAGCGTAGGAGGAGGAGGAGTAGGAGTAAGCGTTGCAGTCATCGTGGTAGTGGTAGCAGTATCAGTAGCGGTCGCAGTAGCAGTAGCAGCAGCAGTAGCAGTAGCAGAAGCAGTAGTGGTAGTAGTCGCCGTCGTCGTAGTAGTAGTAGTAGTAGTAGTAGCCGTAGTCGTAGTAGTAGTAGTAGTAGTAGTAGTAGTTGTTGTTGTAGCATAGTAGAAGTAGCAGTAGCAGCAGTAGTGGTAGTAGCCGTCGTCGTAGTAGTAGTAGTAGGAGTAGGAGTAGTAGCAGTAGCAGTAGTAGCAGTAGTAGTAGTAATAGTAGTAGTAGTAGTAGTAGTACTTGTAGTACTAGTAGTACTAGTAGTACTAGAAGTAGTAGTAGTAGTAGTAGTAGTAGTAGTAGTAGTA
>CAJNDV010035775.1:102594-116343 GCA_905221635.1 Symbiodinium sp. CCMP2456
GTTTAGGGGTTTGGGGTTTAGGGGTTAGGGGTTTAGGGGTTTAGGGCTTGAGGGTTGAGGGTTGAGGGTTTAGGGTTTAGGGTTTAGGGGTTTAGGGGTTTAGGGTTTAGGGTTTTAGGGGTTTAGGGCTTGAGACTTTAGGGTTTGGGGTATAGGGGTTTAGGGTTTGGGGTATAGGGGTTTAGGGTTCAGGGTTTAGGGTTTAGGGTTTGGTTTATACGGTTTTAGGGTTCAGGGTTTAGGGTTTGGGGTATAGGGGTTTAGGGGTTAAGGGTTTGGGGTTTAGGGTTTGAGTTGTTTTCACCTGGATGCCCGTAATCCAAAGGCCGTGAACACGACATGACGCCGCCGGGGTCCTGTTTTGTGGGAAGGGCCAGGTAAGGGCGAAAGCGAGGCTTACAACCCTGAAGCATTAAACCGAAACTCATAGAACCCCAACCAGCCCTAAACCCTGCACACTAAACCCGAAGAGCCCGAAAACCCCAAAGCCCGAATGCAAGCGGAGGCAGCCCCAGAGGCTGTGTGCGAGGCGATCCCACAGCCGCAGACGCCGCAGGAGGCTCGGGGCTTGCGAGTTTAGGGCTAGGGGCTTGGGGGTGGGGGGGTGGGGGGGTGCGGGGGGGTTTCATAAAGGGTTCTCTCGAAGGGTTCCATTAAGGGATTTATAGGGTTGAGGGTATCGGGTTTAGGGATTAAGGTTTAGGGTTCAGGATTACGGCTTAGGGTTTAGGACCTAGGGTTGTCTGGGCTCTTTCCATCTGACGGGCTTTGGGGTTCAGGGTTTGTTCTTTGTTTTTTGGGTTTAGGGTTGAAGGTTTAGGTCCTAGGTAGTATCAGGGAGACCCCTCAAAGGGGACCCTTCTTAACCCTACTTGCGGCTCTCTTAAACGGGACCTTATTGAGAGGGTCTATATCCCCAAGGGTCCCCCTAATCCTTACTCCCATTAGGGTGTGGGGGTTTATACAGAACGGGGGCTTTCGGCTTGCCGCGGAACAAGTTTTTCTTGAAGTGGCATGTCTGGCCATCCTTTGGCGAAAGAAGGACATACAACATCAGTCAGTATCAGGGTTCAGCCAAGAGGCTTCAGGGTTTAGGATTTAGGGGTTTTGGGTTTTAGGGGCAATGTAAAGAAGGTGTGGGTCTCGATGTCTTGGAGATGCACTGTGGCCGGCCCGGAGATAAGCCTGAAGGATTTAGGGTTTAGGGTTGAGGGTTGTTTCAGAACTTGGTGTATTTCTGGTGACTTCGGTGTTTTCCTGGTTTGGGTCCAGAAACTCACCGGCTTCAGGCAGGTTTGGGTATCATAACCTCTATGTAATGCCAAAGCTAAACCCTAAACCCTAACGCGGGAGGAGCCTCCAGAACAAGCAGATCTGTCCGAGAACCTGCCCCGGCACCGGACCCTTAGGGGAGAGTGTTTTTTGGGGCTTCTTCGGGCCACTCGGATTTAGGGTTTAGGGCATAGTTTCGAGTTTAGGGGTTTTAGTTTGAGGTTTTCCAGCTTAGGGCTTACACTTGTGCAGTTCGAGTCCGGTTTTGGGATGTGGGGTTTAGGGTTTCGTGGTAGCGTACCTGCACCAACACTGAAGCAACTCAAAGAATCAGATCAGGTGAGTGTGAAAAAACAGAGAACCAGTCAAAGACATGCAAAGCCGGCAAGTGCTAATTGAGTGGAGCTTCTGCTGTGGAATCCAGAGATGTGGGGCGAGTGAGTCTTACAAGGATTGTTTGTATCCGGTCGACAGCCTCGGGTAGTTGTCAAAATTATGGTCCCTTTGGGGGTACCCTAAATAATAGGTGCCGTATTATAATGCGGACCCAAAAAGGGACCATAATTTTGACAACCACCCACATGTTTGCAAAGCTTCGCTGTAGCTGTCCGCCTTACGCCGCACCCCAGCTATGCAGCTACCCCCAGGCCGACAAAACCCTAAACCCTAAACCTCAAACCTCTAAACTCTAAACCTCTAGACCAGTATAAGATTTGGAAGGAAGATGTAGGATGTGGTCCGGAAGCCATAGATCCTCCCCGCAGACCGATCTGTGTGCATCACGGTTCCCCACAGAGCCCAGTACCCCTTAATTAAGGAATATACCTGAAATTATAAGTAATAAGGGTCTGCATACTACGATTTAACTATATTCCTTAATCAAGGGGTATCGGACTGTATAAGGGTCTTCATATTGCGATTTAGGCTATATTCCTTAAGCCTTAGTCAAGGGTTACTGGACTCTCTGGGAATGTATCCCATCGGACCTTGCCGAAAGGATACTATCAGCTCCTGCAATGTCAAATCTTCGGCAGCGCAGCCGGAACTTAAGGACACCCAGCTGAGAGGCCTAGCGATTCAGACGTTGGCGGAGTTGTTGTCTTACCGCGTTTGGGGGTTGAGACTTTTGCCGGGGGTTCAGGATCGAGGGGAGTCGCCAGTCTAATTAGGCCCTACTTGGAGGGTCGGTAGACTTAGTAAGTAGGTATTAAGTAGAGTTAGAAGTACCCGAAAAGGGATCCTAGTTGGGGTTATGGTACTTATAAGCCTATAAAATAACTAGTTACTAAGTCCCCCGACCCTCCAAGTAAACCCTAAACCGTGAGGGCTTTGACGATGGGGCAAGCTGTGTGGCCGTCAGGCTTCTTGCAACGGCGTTTTTTTAACCCTAAACCCTAAAACCTAAAGCCAAAACCCTAAACTCCCTAAACCATATAACCTGAAGCCTGAAGCCTGAACCCTAAACCCTAAAACCTAAAGCCTAAACCCTAAACCCTTTAACCTAAAGCCTAAACCCGAAAAAGCCATGTACCCCAGAGCCCTCAGATCCCAAAAACCTTCACCCTTAAAATTCGTCCCAACAGTATCCGACCTCCTAAACCCTAAACCCCAAAACCCCTAAACCCGAAACCGTCCACCCCCGAAAGCCTTCAACACATGCACCCGTCGAATGGAGGACTGCAGTGAGGAGGTCTGTGTCCTTCCACAAGGTCCCCTTTGTGGTGTTTAGGTTCGGTCTCCGGGTAATTTGGGTTTAGGGTTTAGGGTCTTTGGGTAGCACATCACATTGGCCGGGCGAGCTCCAATCAAGCCTGTGTAAGAAAGGGTCTTTGGGTAATTTGGGCATAGGTTCCTGCAGTTTAAACCCTAAACCCTAAACAGAGGGGTAAGGACATCGCCTGCTTCGGAGAGGCTCACCCCAGACACTGTGGAAACAGGCCCTCAAAAAACTCTAAACCATAGGCTCCTGCAGTTTAGGACATTCATGGGCTTTGCACGGTTCAGGGTTTAGGGTTTAGGGGTTTAGGGTTTAGGGTTTAGGGTTTTTGGGGTGCAGGGATCCGGGACTTTGGATTTCTGGCAGCAGTCGGGCGGACGGCTTAGTAATCGGAGGTTTGGGCTGCAGGGTTCAGGGTTTACGGCTCGAGGACTTTGAGTTTGAGGTTTAGGGTTTAGGGTTTAGGGTAGGCTCTTTCCCACTCGAGGATGAGGGTAGACCGCGCTCGATCATCTGCGGCGGTTAGATCAAGCAGGATACATCAGATCCAACCTTTTACTTAGGGTTTAGGGTTTAGGGTTTGGTAGCTTAAATTAAAACTCCATAACACACTCATAGACTCAAGTGGTGTTGTATCGTGACATACGATTACCATGCGATGCACTGCATTGCCCTCTGGTACGCTGTGTCGGACTGTTTATCTCATTGACCATCTCATGCTTCGGGACATGAAAATATGGCCGAGTCAGGGCTAGTAGAAGCTGAAATCGACAGTGCTCGATTGGTCTTCTTGTAGAAGGGGTTACGCGTTTCTGCGGTTTTTTGCCGCATATATCATCCTAAACCCTAAACCTAAACCCTAGTCCCCATATCCTGGGATCTTATAGTGGCAACGCGAACGTTGCCGACGTGGGCGGATCATCAAATGTGTTTTTGATCCTCAACTCGGACCGCAAACTCCGATACAAACAACCATACTGTTAATGATATACATCCTGCATTACTTTAAGGGCCCTAAACTATGGGAATTATGGTATATTTCTTATTAAGGGTAATGCAGGATTGATATCATCAAGCGTAGGGTTTAAGGTTTAGGGTGGCAAACCCGAAGAGAAATGTACAAATGGTCGCAGCTTTTGTAGTTACAAGGCAAATGTCGGCAGATAGGCATGCAGGACGTGTGTGTGTGTGTGTGGCTGGATGACCGCTTCCAGTTCGAGGACCTTAATAAACACTGTGTCTTGGCGGCTTTTGCTTGCAGGCGGATGTTCCTGACAGTTATCTCCTGGACGACGGAACAGGTCGACAGGGCGAAGCAGTGTTGAGAGAACGGAGTTGCATTGCGATCTTTTGCGGGCGGATAGTTGAGAGCCACTGTAGGATAGGGGGTCTTGTTCGATTCATTGCAGATTGGCACAGATCTCTTTAGCCTGTTTTTTGGTAAACCTTCTCGTTAGCATTTCAGCTGCCCTGCATGTAGAGTATTCCACATATCCTGATCGATTCGTGTGTGAAGACTGGCACAACCGTCTCCATCTTGCCAGCCAATCTACCCAAACCCTTAACCCAAAGCCCTAGATGCTAAACCTGAAACCCATGACCCTACAAAACTCGCGCACTCACGCGCCCTAAACCCTAAACCCTAAACCCTACAAGGGTCGCGTGGCGAAGATGGCGTGGCGCACAAGCGATGCACTGCACATGGCGGCTATGCGTTCAAGGTGAACCCGACAAACCCCGACCAATTACGGTTTAGGGTTTAGGGTTACTACTTAGAACAGGGTTTGGGGGGTAAATAAAGAACCCCAAAACTCAGTTCTACGTATTAAGGCCCCTACATTAAACCTTAAACCCTGTCCTTATGATTATAATATACCCCCAAACCCTCTTCTCTAGATCAAGGCCCCTATATTAAAACCCCAAACCCTAAACCCCGAAGTTGAACAGAGTCTGATGTCCACTGGAAATACCGAGACATCCCGAGGCAAGGGGTTTAGGGTTTAGGGTTTCGGGTTTAGGGTTTGGGAGGCAACATGGTGAGTAAGTAGCCCGTGACAGCAAGGCAAAGAGAGCAGGACGTTTGTCACAGATGCCATCGTCCACCATCTGTGTCTGCGGTGGCTCCAAGACATCACGAGCACGCGGGTAGTTCTCTAACTCTAGGACATTTTCAGATGGGTAGTTACGATTATAGGAGCCTTATAGAAGGTCTATATACATTATGGGAGCCTTACAGAAGCCCTATATACCCTAAACTCCCCACCTGTAGTTTCCTAGACCCTAAACCCTAAACCCCAAACCCTAAACCCTAAACCCTAAACCCCCACCTGTAGTTCCCTTTAACTAACTTAGGATCTTCTGAACCCAAAGCCCCGACTCCCGAATGCTAAGCCCCTGACCCTAAGTTTCAAACCTTGAACCCCACGCCCTACTGAGGTCTATAAACGGTGTGCTGAATTACGGTTTAGGGTGTAGGGTTTAGGGTTTAGGGTTTAGAGTTCAGATGCCCTTAGTAAGGCCCCATACTCTACTGAGATTGGGGATAGGGGTGGGTGTGGGGAGTTGCTTGTCTCGCAAGGTAAGCCCAGCACCCTGAAACACCCCTCCCCCTTTGCTTATGAACAAAAACATGGCTTGTAAAGCGCGACCACTGTTTATGAACAGTGGCCCTGTCTGTAAACAACAAGCTTTGCTGATGAGCAAGAACACTTTTTACAACACAACAACCTTTTCGAACAGATCATCATTGCAAACAAAAACACGCTCTGCTATCCAAACCATTTGAATACAAACACGCCTACCAACAGAGAAGAACACACACCTTGACCATCAGCGAAGAACGATTGCCCCTTCGAAAAGGCGAAACCTGTCGATGCACAAACGCAGGTCCTACGGTAGCTCTTTCTGTAAATTAAAGACTTCTACGACCAGACAAAGCCCTCCCATCACTTCAGAAAACCTTTGAATCTAACCTAAACCCGAAAGCACAGACCCTGAACCCTAAGCCGTAACACCGTACCCGTGAGAACTCGAACCTCATTACGCCCCTAAAAGTTTTGTCCGCAAGTGAGGGAAGTTTGACTCCAGGACTCTTGGTTACCTTGTTAGTGTCTTACTGTTTTGGGTCGTGGTTTCCTTTATTTGTAGGCATCTTCAAAGAAGCTTCAGAAACCCTAAACCTTCAACCTTTGCCTGCCTTCAAGGGAACCCTACAGCCTAAAACCCCGACATCCGAACAGAAGGGAGTCTCTGAAAACCCTGAACCCTAAACCCCCAAAACCCCAAAACCCTAAACCCCTAAACCGAAAACCCTAAAACCCTAAACCCCAAAACCCTAAAACCTAAACCCCAAAACCCTAAAACCTAAAGCCCTAAAACCCTAAACCCTAAAGCCCTAAAGCCCTAAGACCCTAAACCCTAAAACCCCTAAAAACCCTAAACCCTAAACCCTACAACCCTAAACCATTAACCCTACAACCCTAAACCCTGAAACCCTCAACCCTAAACCCCAAAACCCTACATGCAAGGGAGTCTCTGACAAGAGGCCTCCGAGCCATCCACCACCTTCTCAGCTTCCGGGACCAGGCAGAGGGGGTTTCAGGAAGAGTGTCTGATAAACCCCTAAACTCCTAAACCCTAAACGGGATTTTAGTGGCTTTTATCGGGAGTCTGAGGACTGCATAAGGGCTCTACGCAAGTAAAGAGGGCTTTGGAGTATGGAGAAGTATGGCGCTGACGAAGTGTCGGGAGCTGGGTTATAAGGTATAGCTCGATTTAGGTCGGCAATTTATCCATAAGATCGTTGGCAGGGAGCGTTTATCTGCGTTCTGTGTTCAGCAGGTTTCTCTAATGTTTCAGGCTTCTGTTTGAATGGCATTTGTATGAGGATATAAGGGGCAGGGGTTCAGCAGAAGCGAAGTTTTACAGGGTGTAGCGTCTGGCGTTCCGGCAGGGTTGACGGTTTCGAGCTTACTTAGGGTGTTGGACTTAGGGTTAAGAACTTAGGGTTTCGGGTTGATGATGTGTGGTCTGATGACGAAACTGTGAACGCAGCTGTGACCAGAACGCGATCTGCCAAAGGCACGGGCGAATCGAAAACTGCCACTCTGGATGCAGGAAGAGAACCCCTTCGTCTTTAGCTGCTGCTTGGCGAATGCCAGCATGACGATTATGAACGTCTCCAAGACATTTCAACATAGCGTCAGCACCAACGAGAGATTCAGCTCCTTTTCGTGGGTCGCGCAATCGAGTCTGGATGCACAGTGACAGGCAGGAGTCAGCAGGTAGAAGGCAGCAGCAGCTGCTGCCAGAGTGGAGTAGCAGTTGTAGTCTTCGTCGTCGTCGTCGTAGTAATCGTCGTTGCCGTCATCGTTATGACTTAGAGCAGCTCGAAGAGTGCGGAGAATCAATCATGCCGATCGGAGATTTTACATTGCCATTGCTGCTGTTTCACTACTACTCGGCATGCTCCAATGTTGTTGGTTGGTGCTGTTTACTTCGTTGGTTGCATTAGCAGTACTACTGCTAGCTTCTCTATAGTTGTTCTTGCCGTAGTTGCCACAATTTGTCGTAGTACCAATCTTGGGCATTTTCAGGTGGGTAGTTACCGGTATAGGAGCCTTATAGAAGGTCTATATACTTTATAGAAGCCTTATAGAAGCCCTATATACCCTAAACTCCCTTTCCTTTAAACCAATACTCCTTCAAACCCCACGCCCCGAACCTAGAAACCTAAACCTCCAAATCGCAGGACTGTAAACCCTAAAGCACTCAACCCTAAAACCCTGCAATCCCCCATGCAACCCCCACAAGTCCCTTGAAGGGAACTCTGACATGAACCCATAAAGGACCTAGCTCCCTAAAGCTCTCTAATGTCCTAGTCCCTGTAGCACCCTTAGAGTAACCCTTGTAGAACCCTTGTATAGTATTCACTTATAGGAACCCTGAATCCCTAAAGCCAGCCCCAAATCCCTTAGCCCTGAAACCCTAAACCCTAGAACCCTAAATCGCTGAATTCTAAATCCTTAAACCCCAAATCCTTAAACTCCTAAATCCCTAAACCCCTTTAAAATCCCTAAACCCCTAAAATCCCTAAACCGCTAAAACCCTCAATCCCCTTATGAGCAGCGCCTCGAGGAGCTCTGGTTCTTTAACCCAGGGGCTTCCGTGGAGTGCGGCTACTGCAACTGCGTCTGTCCGCAGGCACTCGACTCGGTTGAGAGTTTAGGGCTTAGGGTTGAGGGTTAGGGTTTAAGGTTTAGGGTTTAGGGGTTTAGGCTTTAGGCTTTAGGGCTTTCGGGCTTTAGGGATTTAAGGTCTAGGGTTTAGGGTTTAGGTTCGACTCCGGTTTCGGTTCGACTCCGGATGGTTTGGGGCTTGGGGGTTAAGGCTTGGTATTAGGGCTTGGAGAACTGGGTTCAGGGATTAGGATATTATAGGGATTAGGCTTTCGGGTTTATGGTTTGAGTCTGTCGTTCGGGGGTTTAGGGCCGTTTAGGGTTCAGGGTTCAATCCGGGGGCTATGAGTATGTGCGTTGGGGTTTTAGGTTTAGCTTTCCGTTTGGGATTTTGAGTCTTTGGTTCGGGGTTTAAGGTTTGAGTGAATTAGATTTGAGGGTTTATGGTACAAATTGAAGCCCAAAAAGAGTTTTTAGCCGAAAGCTCTACGAACGACATGCTGTCTGACCTAAAGCTATGTGCAGCACGACATTTGATGCCATCAAGACCTTTTGAGCCTGTGGCGATTGCCAGGCGTTTGGCAAGCTGTGCGGAGGAGCAGGCATCGATTCCGGTGTTTGCTGCTGCGGTAAACCCTAACACGAACACCCTAGTTAACGGCGTGGGTTGCAAAGCTTTTGCCGCTGTCAACCTGCAATGTCGAGAGTCAAGAAAGCATCTCGGTCAAGAAAGCATAAAATGCTTGAAAAGTCAGTCATATTCCAGACTTCACGCCAAATAAAAGTTTCAGAATAGCAGGGGGGGAAGAACCCGAACATAGCAGGGTCATTACTATTAAGGCCTAAACCCTAAACCTAATAAAGAAGGTCGCAAAAAGGCGTTCACAAACCCGATAAAGACTAAAGGTCCTTCCCAAGATAACATAGCTTTACAAAAAACCCTTGCTGGTTGTTGCTAAACCCTAAACCCTAACCTGACCACGTCCGAGAAGACGAAGGCGAAGGTAGGTTGAACAGGTAGACCCTCAAAATACCCTTATCAAAGCCACTAGGGTTTAGGGTTTAGGGTATAGTGAACCTTATGGAACACCTACAAGTGCATTTTCAACAAACGATAGTCTAAACAGATAGCTTGTGAATTGGTTTAGTTTTTCCTTTCGCAGTTCCCGGGTCGCCCCCCATGCACCCCGAAACCCATTATACCCTAAACCCTCATCCCGAAGCCTTAAAGCTCACACCCGAAGAATCCCAAGGCCAAATCAGGAACCGGAAGCTTGTAATATAATTTGAAAGACGGAATAGTTTGTCAGAACATGTCTCTTTTGTGTTTTGCCAGATCGTGAGGAGTAGTGTTCCAGGCTTGCTAAATCGCAACCGATTTCTTGTTCCCGGCCGTTTGTGCTCGGGATGACGACCTACAAAGCTCTGTGATTGAAGATGGCCGGGAGCGGTGTCTCCTACTTTTTCTCCGATGTAAAGCGGGTGGGCTGCGACGCCATACCTGGGCGGCGAATGACGGGAAAAACGTTCGTCAAGGGTTTGGCATCGAGCAGCACTTGCTGGACCGGCGCCAAGAATCTTCATTAGATAGTTGCAGGCCACATTCGATTATATGTGATCAGTCGGAGAGTCGTGCCAAGACGGAATTTCATGACTCTGCATTGCATATAGTTGCAGGCCTCATTCGTTCTCCCAGCACGCCTGCTTGCAGTCCGCAGTAACTGCGGTTCCACTGCGCTGTTTCCATTCATGTCTGCGGTCAGGAACTCCATGTCCCAGGAAGACAAGGGGAGGTCTACTTCCAGAAGGCCCGCGACATGCAGAAGGGGGTGCACGAGTTGCGCAAGCAGGTCCTTGAGCCAGAGCCCGTTCCGGTCGCTGTCCCCCCAACGTTGTCATGGCCTGCGGCGTGGTACCCAGCCACCTGGAGGTTGGGTTGCTGGTGGAGAAGGGCTGCGTCAGCCTCGGCAAGTACTTGCGGTGGCATCTTTTGCGCGAGCCGCTGGATCGCAAGAAGGTGCTTCAGGGGTGGCAGCTTTCGCAACTCGGCAGAGAACTTCAGCATATCCATGGTCGCGGTCTTGTTCATGGAGACCCCAAGCCTTCCAATGCCGTAGTGACTCGCCGTAGTGTTCGAGCCGCCGTTGACCTTGAAGTGGTCCGACTTCGTCTTGTGCCATAAGACCAGCGAGAAAGTCCTCAGCGAGAATGTGTACACTGCCGAGTTGATTGAATTTCAACCGGGCTTTATTTGAAGTTTATCGTGTGTCTCAGCCTCAGCAAGGAATTGAAACATTGTCATGCTTTGCGTTTCTGGGGCTTGAACTTTGGCCCTACCCGTCATGCCTTCCAGCCTGCAGCAGCTGACACCGTGACGTGTGGAATCTGAGCGGAACTGAGGTAAGGAAATGGTAGCGGTGACCCTGCATCCCCGTCAGTGCTCTTGTCCAGAGCATGCTTGCCCGGGGTATGCAGCTTTGCTCGGCAAGCGCTACGGGGCAAAGCAGCTCCTGATTGAGCAGGAGTGGATCGCTGACTTAGCGTTTGCGGCCGGCATGTACAGATGCAGCTGGATCGCTGGGGACGCTTATCCCTGCGGCTTGCGGGAGTGGCCCTGTGTGAGCACCTGGTGGACCACACTCGCTGCCACCCTGCGATGAAAAAGGTCGGTGCGTCCAAGCTATCAGCCTATAGGCAATTAGCTTCCTTCGCCATCATCGGCAGAAGCATCATGAAAGCTTTCGTGGTCACTGCACGAGAATTTGTTTGCCCGTCAGATTGCATTCGGGCTATCTAGACGACAAGATACGGGAAAGGCATACCGCTGAGTTCATGTTTCGAGAGCAACGTTGTGAGGTCGCTTTCCGAGACAGTGCATTGAACAGGCCTCGCATGTCCAGTCCGACTTCCGTTGGCGCCATTCGGCCATTGACAATACCTCTGTAGCCTGCGATATCGCAGGCAACAGTTTCTGAGCATTTGCGAGATCGTCGAGCCCTGCCCATCACAACAAAGTCATGACAATCAACTGTCATTGAAAATTGCTTGCTGCGGAGTGAAAAAATCGGGTGCCGTGAATCTTATCCCTACGCGTAAAAGGTTCATAATATGAACCTTACATCCTAAACCTTAAACCTAAACTCTAAACACTAAACCTTAAACCTAAACCCTAAATATGGAAGCCTGCATATTTGGCTCTGGCGTGGTTGAGAGCGCTTGAGGTTCCTAAGAAGTCAGCTTGCTTTGTTTTTGCGAACATTTGAATACTTGCGAATGCTGACGAACGATCTATTCAAGGGGCCGAGTGTTGGGGTTCCTACTGTAAGCACAGCACAATATTCCCCAAAACCCAATTAGAATACCCTTATATGAAGCATCCTTCCACCTGTGAGGGCGATCGCAGTTTGCGCAGACGGAGTTCGTCTGCGCGGGCCTCTGTGACCATGCTGGCGAACTCTTGACTCTGTTTGGTGACGCAAACAACTTCTGCCGTAAGCCCACCAGAATCCGTGCCGCCATGGTCATGTTAAACTTGAACATGGCGCTCGTCATGATATGAGAAAAGCGGCAGCACCAGCAGCAGCAATCACGGCTGCACAAGTGTCACCAGCCGCCACAGCAGTAACATCAATGACGGCGACAAGAGCATGCAGGGTAACGGTGGTCACGATAATGGAGATGTCGAAAAAGACGGTGATAGGTGTGGCAGTGGTCGAGTGGTTGTAATGATTCAGTGGTGATGATGATGAAAAGAAGAACAAGATGGTGATGCAGATAAACGATGACAATGACGGTGACGTGGCAGCAACTGGGATGTGATGGTAATGGTGGCGGTTCTGGTTTCGACGAGTATCGCTTTTGTGAGAATGGCGACGTGTAGCCACGGGTTGAGGGAGTTCACAATAGAGGGGCCGAAATAATTAACTTAACATTGTTGCCTAGGGTTCCCTGTTCTAACTTGTTAGCTTGCTCATTACGTGGAGTTCGTGTTTGCAGCTGTTGCTTCTTGCAAGCAATAACAGAGGAGGTGTTTGCCCGTAAAGCCCATGACAGCTTTACAATCATACCCTTTCATCTCCAGCGAGCTCCAGTTCCTTTTTGTTTCGAGCAGTTATAGCCTGGTGGACTTTAGACATTGTCCGCTCGAGGGATTAAATAAACCCCAAGCCCCTAAACCCAAAAACCCAAAACCCTTAATCCCAAACCGCAACCACACAACATCTGAGGCCACAGATGCACAATGCAGATGGGCATGGACCAGGACCAGGACCATCTGGCTGGGTTCAGGGTTTAGGGTTTAGGCCTAAACCTTAAATCCCAAAGCAAGACCCGAAGTTGCACCAAGTGATTGCGTGTCCGGTTGCCGTTCGCCAGATCAGGGTAGCATAGGCGTCGGCCAATGTTATTTTTCAGGCTTCGGTTATAGTATGATCAGCCACAAGCCCGGTGACAATTATTCAGGCGCCTATACGACTTGAGCTTCACACATTTGAAGCAGGATGCTACGACGTACAGATGAGACTAGACAAAACAGTTTGGGGATTAAGGTTTTGGAAGCCCCAAACCCTAAAACCCCTAAACAATAAACCCTAAAACCTCTTAAACCCTCTAAGACCCCTGAAACCCCCTAAACCGAAGTTTAGGGTTCGGGTTTAGGGTTTAGGGTCCCTAAACCCTAAACGCTACATCCCAAAGCATTGAAGGGAGATCGCTCCCTAAGGCTCCGCATATCCGGGACTCCCAAAACGGAATCTTCGAGCGCGGAGAGCCCAATACCCCTGTTTAATTTAGGGTTTGGGGTTCAGGGTTTAGGGTCCCTTTAAAGGCTCCTTTTAAGTGGCGTATCAGGGGTGTTGCATAGAGCCTGACTTAAAAGGGGCTTCGCCTTATGGTTTAAGCTGTATTCCTTAAATTAAGAGGTATTGGGCTCTCTGGGAAGAAGGCCGTGTCTCAGCTCATTTCGGGGCAGGATATTTTTTGCGGCTTCAGGCCTTCGATGCTACAAGGGGCCTGGGCGCAGAACGGACGAGGCATTCGAGACGCCAGGCAGAGGAGAAGACTAAGGGGACACACCCCGAGTGCTCGCAGACGTGAGTCAAGAGCGATTGGTTGCCCAGTTAAAGCACGCGAAGCCCTAGACCCTGAACCCAACGATAGTTCATGAAATGAGACAAACCTTGCGGCTTCCCCAATAGGCATATTCCGCAATTGAGGGGTGTTTCAAGTCATAGACTTTTGTCACTTCTTCTCGACAGGCTAACAACCCAGGGAGCCAAAGACGCCTTAATTAAGGAATACCGCTTAACTCCTAACATTACGCCCCTTATGATTTAAAGTATGTTCCTTAATCAATGGGTCTTGCGCTCTCTGGGTAGTACTTGGAGGGTCGGGGGACTTAGTATCTAGTTAATTTATAGACTTATAAGTACCATAACCCCAATTAGTACCCCTTTTAGGGTACTTCTAACTCTACTTAACATCTACTTACTAAGTCCCCCGACCCTCCAAGTAGGCCCTAAACCCTAGACCCTAAACCCCAAACCCCAAACCCCAAACCCTAAACCCTAAACCGTGGGGGGGGGG
>CAJNDV010035776.1:3529-16093 GCA_905221635.1 Symbiodinium sp. CCMP2456
GCCCTACAGTCCTACAGCCTAAACCTTAAGGTCCCAAAGGCCTATCCGTATAAACCCTTCAATGTAGTACCTTTTTTGGATGCCGTATTCTATGGTTAGGACCCCATAGTAAGAAACGACACTAACCAACAAAAGTAGGTCCTTCATAGCATAATTAAAATAAGGAACCCCCAAGACCCTATTCTAATTAGTAAGGCCCCTATATCAACGTCTGCAGCCGTCGCCGGTTCTCTGCCTGCAAGCATGCATCACGTGGGATGCATCAGGGTGCAGGGTTTTGGGCGCAGAGGATGTCCACCTGATTCTTCTCGCGCTGCACAGAAATGCGAGCCTGAGTGGTGGCTAGGACTAGGAAGTCAGGCCGGTTCTCGGATGAACCGGACACAGCGAACAATGCTGCACCTTTCCAGGCCCCGCAACTGAGCTTCCTGAAGATGGCTGCTCGTGCATTGTCAAGCTGAGTTGATTGTTTCGGCGGACAGTCCTATGCATCAGAGATGTGTTCAAGGTGCTTGATGCTGTCCATGGTTTAACTTCAAGTTTCAAGGCTCGAGTTTCAATCGGCTCCATTGGCTAGGTGGTTCTATTCATACCCACCGGAATGTCGAAAGATTGCGGCGGACCGGTTAACAGCACAACTATACCCCATCGCAAGAAAGAACAGCTTAAACACACGCAAGGCGTGTCTCCGCAAATCCTCATATCGACATGGTCCCACATGGTGCTTCTCAGCTTGCTGGAAGAGCGCACTGACATAATGAAGACCCCTGATTCATGCATAGGGAAGAACGTATAAGAACGCTGTAGATAAACCCCAACAAAACACTCAAAAGGAGCATGAACTTTGCCATAAAATCCTAAACCCTCAGACCCTGAACCCTCAACCCCAAACCCTAATCCTAATGTAGGGGCCTAATATTTGGAATAGGATCTTGGGGGTTTCTGATAATAACTACAGTATAATAGACCACCAAACCCTATTCTAATTATTGATTAAGGCCTCTGCATTAAGCCCTAAGACCCTAAAACCCTAAACCCCTAAACCCCTAAACCCTAAAGGCCTAAACCCTAAAACCCTAAAACCCTAAACTCTAAGCCCTAAAACCCTGAACCCCTAAACGCTAAACCCCTAAACCCTAAACCCTAAAATCCTAAACCCTAACGCCCTAAACCCGAAAACCCTAAACCCCAAATCCTCTACGCCTTGAAACTCGTTGCCTCCAGCGGAGTGGTGCCACCCAGGGGAGGACGAACGAATTCTGCTGTATGCTTCGAGCAGCGTGCGCAAAGCGTTCTAGGTTTTTAGGATTGAGGGTTCCGGGTTTTAGGGATTCAGGGTTCAGGGTTTTAAAGTTTAGGGTTTAGAGTTTTAGGGCGTTGCAGTAGGGTTTTAGGGTTTGGGGGTGTGCAGGGTGTATAAAAATCATAAAAATCTTGGAGATGTTACCAAAATTCTACAAGGCTGGGACAGAGGGCTTTGTGTTCCTGGGGCTTAGCCCAAAGGCTCCATGTACCTTTATGGTAGGTACTTAGGCCTTAAAGTACCTACATAGGGACCCCTTTAAGGCCTAAGTAACTATATAGGGACTACATTAAGGCCAAAGTATATACTATTTGGGCACATGGACCCTTAGGAACCCTAAACCCTAAATCCTAAACCCTAAACCCTAAACCCTAAACCCGAAACCCTAAACCCTAAACCCTAAATCCTAAACCCTAAACCCTAAACCCTAAATATAAAGGGAGCCTTTGGGTAAGTGAGAACAGCTCAGCCTGGGAAGGCCCATCTTGGAGTAACGTGTTTGGGTTTAGGGTTTTGGGTTTTGGGTTTTGGGTTTAGGGTTTAGGGTTTAGGGTTTAGGGTTTAGAGTTTAGGGTTTAGGGTTTAGGGCTTAGGGTGCCTAAGGGTCCATGTACCCAAATAGTATATACTTTGGCCTTA
Source organism: Symbiodinium sp. CCMP2456 (assembly GCA_905221635.1). Taxonomy (NCBI): domain Eukaryota; class Dinophyceae; order Suessiales; family Symbiodiniaceae; genus Symbiodinium; species Symbiodinium sp. CCMP2456. Next base: position 5,472 of record CAJNDV010035776.1, read on the forward strand.
ATGTAGTCCATATATAGGTACTTTAGGGCCAATGTATGTACTATATGAGTACATGGACCCTTAGGGTAACCCTAAGGCGCTAACGACTCATATGTTTATGGCTTGCGGGCCCCAAAGACCGTGCTATATAGGGCTTTTGGGCCAGTTTGAGCCTTAGGGTAAAACACTACGGTTACTAGTTGGATACTTGGACCCTCAGGGAACTAATGACACCAACGAACCCTAAACCCTAAACCCTAAACCCCTTATCCGCTTAGACCAGGCCCGACAGCAGTCCCTTCTTAGAGTAAACAACGTATGCCACAAAGAGGGCAGACAGGTTTAGGGTTTAGGGTTTAGGGTTTAGCCCCAAATATAGTACCCTATATAGTAGGATCCTTCTTATAAGGACCCCAAAATAAGGTACCCCTTGTTTTCGGAAACTCCCGTATAGCAAGGTGCAGGGATGAAAGCGTTGAAGCTCGGGGTCTGTTGGTGTCAGGTCTACAGCTTTCGGAATTGCCTGAAAAGGAATGGGGAGCAAGCAATATGTTCTACCATGCTTTCCTTATGATGATAACATGTCCTACTCCCTATATAAGCCCTAACAGGGGTTCTTAACAATAAGAGTCTGACACACACACACACATACACCCGGCGACTCTATAAAACCCCGCGCTAACGCCTATGGACCGCAATATTCCACCCTAAAAAAACCCTTTGAATCCCGAAGGTAACCCTTGAACATCCCGCAAACCAAAATGCCTAAACCTTGGACCCCAAACCCGCAACTCAGTGCCGCCATTTTTGCCAACCTTCTGCGCCAGTTCGGTGAGCCGCCTGCGGCCGAGGCTCATCTATAGGGGTTCCTCTGAATGACTTTCATGACTTTCAAGGGCTCCTTCAATGGTTCTGTCAAGGGTTTAGGGTTTAGGGTCCTGGGAACTTAAACTGGTAAGAAACTTGCAACAGGAGTTCGAAAGTAGGAGCCCCTGAATACCCTAGCCCAAATTGGGGCTTTATCTTGCTGATAACCTGGACCCTACTTGCAACCTACTTGCAGACTCAAGCCGGAGGGCTGATAGCACGTTACCATCCACAAGCTGACTGATTGCGGAACGCCTGAGTCTTTTTTGAGTTCACGGGCATCCCTCAACCCCAAACCCTGTGCAGGAACTGTATATTTGCTCCATGACTTGCAGGTACCGCCTGCATCTAAACAGTTCGAACGTTCGTATGGTATGGTATGGTATGGTATGGTATGGTATGGTATGGTATGGTATGGTATGGTATGGTATGGTATGGTATGGTATGGTCTAGGGATATAGGGTTTAGGCAACGGTTATGACGGATGTTGGTCGGCACACCTAAACCCAACATGTCGTCGTTGCCATGATCGTTGTCATGGTCATCTTCTGTCATCGGAGGTCGTCGTGGACATTGTCATCGTCATGATCGTCGTCATGCCTGACGCCACAGTCGTCATCTTCATCATCAGCCTCATCATCTTCACTTTCGTTCGCATTGTCGTCGTCATGCTCCTTCTTCAATCAAAAGCAGGGTTCCGACATCTGGCATTGCTCCATCTGGCATGAGAAGGTGTTAATAACATTCCTTATTCGACTTCGTAACTTCATCCTATAAACCCTACCTTTTCCTACCAGAACATACTTTCTGTCAGGGTCCCTCTAAACTCCACATTACCTATATAATACGAAAGTACCGAACAGTCGGTTTGGGCAGCAGGACCCTAAGGGTCCATGTACCAAAACAGTATATACCTTGGCCCCAAAGTACCTAAAGAGGAAAAACTTTAAGGCCAAAGTCTATACCATTTCGAACGTGTACTTACCAAGGGCCTTAGTAAGTCGGGTATATGTAGGGTTATTGGGGTAACTCTATCTAGGGTACTGATAACTTTGCTCATAACCTACTCACTAAGTCCCCTGGGCCTCTAAGTAGGGGAAGGTGAACCCTAAAACCGCTCTGTCGCGCCTGACGCCAACTTCATGAGTAGCCGCGAGCAGGGCGGGCGCCGGCGCCGTGCCGCGGCGCAGGGAGGCGGAAACGACCTGCTAAGGCGGTTCGGGGCTTACGTTTAGGTTCCTGGAACGGGTCAAAGGTTTAAGGTTTAAGGTTTAGGGCTAGGTATGGAGCAGGTTAAGGGTTTGGGCTTGAGGAAATAAAACCGATTTTCTGATGATTTTCTCTACCATCTTATACCCCAGGTCCCTGCCCTTCAACCACCAAAACCTACTTTGCTTGCAGGTTCCTGTTATTCATGTATAGAACCCAATAGGAGCGCTACAGAAGAGTAGGATTTGCTAGTTCAAGCTACAGATCTCTATAAGGGTTCAGGCTTTAGGATTCCTTACAAGGGGTCTATAAGGCTCCCATCAGGGTTTTATACGGGTTTAGGGTTTAGGGTATCCAGATTTTCCAAACCTATTTCGATTTAAGGAATATACTTTGGCTCGTAGTAGGATCCCAATTATGATGTAACGTGCACTCATTCGCCGCGGCTCTTAAGGATTGACCCAAAAGGGACTTGATATGTCCGGTCATAAATCAAGCTTGGTTGGTTTAGGGTTTAGGGTTTAGGGTTTAGGGTTTAGGGTTTAGGGTTTAGGGTTTAGGCAAGCTTGGTTGCAATTAAAAGATCAAGTCAAGGTTATAAGTAGGATAACCCCACATCTTATAATCCCAATTTTGACCCTGCTTATTATGTACCCTGAGCCCTTAACTGTGTCCCCCAATTATGACCCTGCGTATTATGTACCCTGAGCCCTTAACTGTGTCCATGTACGCTAAAACCATGTGGTAAGAAGACCGGGACCAACAATTACTATATAGCATCTGGGGCACAGGGCTGAGGGTGAGGGGGAAACAAGCACTATATGTAGACTGACGGACCCTCTGGAACCCCAGAGTAAACCGCACAATGAGCACGGGAAAGACACCCAAATAAAGGTACATGGACTCTCAAGGTTAGTGCACTCATGCACTCTAAGCGTTCCTTTAAGGGCCCCGGTTTAGGGTGTAAGGGTTGAGGCTGTAGGTTCTACTTCAGCCTAACGGTCATAAACTCTGCAACCAGCAGCCCCCAACTACCTTCCATTATACCCTAAATACCCACAATAAAGAACGATGAGGGCTCAATTAAAGGGTACTTGGGAGGGGGCTGGAACTTGTTGGATCCTTTGGACGCCTAGGGGTAAGGTGAAGACTTATGGCTGAAGGCTTGGGCTTAAGGTTTAGGGTAGCAGGGTATTGGTATCGATGCCCTCAAGCACTGAGTGGGTTTGGGGCTTGCTGCTGATATTTGGAGGGTTTCCAGGATTGGAATAGATTCATCTGTGCAAAGTGATGGGTCTAGCAGGATGTGACGGCTGGGACAACAATAGCTTCAAGTACACGGGGCGCTCTCTTGGTGCTTGACACACGACAACTCGGGGGAAGTGATGTAGCGTTTTCCGCTCATAGAAATTTCGAGAGACGATTGGAAGCTCCCCTTTGTGGCTTGAGACTGACCCTCTGACGAAACAGACAACCAAAAGAATGCCACAGATCATAGATCCCTAAACGGTGCTGAGAGGCTACGAGGCTCATGGGCACATATAAGTAAGGCAACCGGCTTCTTAACGACACGGTGGCTACGGCTACACGTAAACTTTCAACCAGAACGTAAAGCCCTAAATCCTCGCAGACGGTCGCCCCACCAATTCAAAGCCAGGCCACACAGCGGTACCTGAGATGACACTCATCGCGATGTTCTGGTGTTTTACTGTTGGCCCACGGGCACTGTCGCTCTAGCAAGACAAGCTCTCTTCTTCTCTATGAGAAACTATAAGAAAGGACGAATCAACATAAGGAAACATACATACATGCGTACAGTACATAGGCACATATGGTGGGAAAGGGTCACAGACAGAGAACGAGTCAATTAATCGATAAAGGACAAGCAGAAAGAGACACAGAGAGCAAACCTTGCATCTCTAAAATAACCCCTGAGCCCAACACCCACGCCCTAAAGCACTAAACCCTAATAGCCCTAAGCCCTAAACCCTAAAACCCTAAAACCCTCAAACCCTAAAGCCCTGAACCCTGAACCCCCCCACCCCCCTAAATCCCCAAACCCTCAACACATATCGCCTAAATGCATGTGCTCTGAGCCCGAGGAACCGCGAGCTGAAAGCCTTTTAAGGGTTTAGGGTTTACAGCGAACCCCAGAAAGTTGGAACATGGATTAGGATGATTAGTGCAGGTTCCTTTCTATTTTACCTTACGGGTACCAGGATCATGATGTTCCAACTTTCTGGCTTCTACTTTAGGGTTTAGGGTTTAGGGTGTAGAGTTTAGGGTATCCCTAGCATTTTAAGGGAGCGCTTAGAGCAACCCTTCATTACAGTAACCCCTAAGGGTCTAAAGCACCCAATAATTGGGTACTTGGGTTTGGGGTTTAGAGTGTAGGGGTTTAGGGGTACTTGGTTTCCGGATACTAGCTGTGTAGATTTTAGGGTTTATGGACAACAAAAGGAACGCCAAGAAGAATCCGTGGAGGAACCCTAGATGGAGCCTTCAAGGGAACCAGATTGATAATTTTAGGGCCCCTTTGCTTTGTTGGAACCCCAAAAGAAGGCGGCAACCTTGTACAAAGGACCCTAAACGGGACCCTAATCAGGGTTTAGGGTTTAATCTGGAGAACTATGTGGTCACTGGATGTTGCTGGGCTCCTAGGCCCTGAACGCCCAGAAGCCTCCATCTAAGCTCGCGGTCGGGGCATCTCGGGGTTAGGTTATGATGGGCTTACAATAGACGGCTTAGCGTTTAGGGCCTAATGCTTAAGGGTTAAGGTCTTAGGGCTCAGGGTTTAGGGTTGAGGTCTTAGGGTTAGGGTTTAGGGGTTAAGGTTTTGGGGTTTAGGGTTCAGGGTTTAGCTGGGCGGCGTGATCACTGTCGCCGGAAGCCCGGCCTCTTCTAGGTCCTTGTGCAGGAAGAGCACCTCCTGAGGGTCTTCTTCCTAAGGGCTCCTTGAAGGGCTCCGGGTTGATATAGGGGCCATGAATAATCAGAATAGGGGTTTGGGGTATGATATAGGGCTTTGAATAATCAGAATAGGGGTTTGGGATATATCACACCATAGTTATTATAAGGACCCCCCCAAACAGTATTGGTAGTTATTTGGGACCCTTCCACAAGCCTGGTCTTGGGGCCCAAAAGCCTCAAAGTATGAACCCTTAGAGCCTTGCAACCCTAAACCCCGAAACCCAGAAATCCTAAAACCCTAAAATCCTAAACCCTAAACCCCTAAACCCTAGAATCCTAAAGCCCTAGGGCTCGGGTTCAACTCAGACTCCGGGGGTCCCCATGTGTTCAGGGTTCCTTCAAAAGGGTTGAGGGTTTAGGGTTTAGGATGTAGAGTTTAGGATTTAGAGTTTAGGGTTGAGGATTTTAGGGTCGAGGATTTAGGGTTAAGGGTCTATAGGGTTTAGGTTTTAAGATTTCGGGTTGAAGGTTTAGGGCTTAGGGTTTAGGGCTTAGGGTTTAGGGTTCCTTCAATGCTCCTCTTTTCCTCTTTAAAGGTCCCGTAAACGCGTACCTGTAGGCTTTCTTTAACGTGTTCTGCAGGGCTTGGTGGGATGTTCGGAAACCCTTCAGGAGACAAGGTTTGCTATTTAAAGGATCAGGGCGCTTCGGCCGAAGCTTATACGTAGACTTGCAGTAATAGAGAAGCCTTGATAATTACCTATACTATTTTTGGGGCTTCCTTATTCTAGTTAAAGTATAATATACCCCAGAACCTGTTTCTAACTATTAAACCCTAAACCCTAAACCCTAAACCCCTGCTTCCAGCCTTTAGGGTCGGAGGTCTGGGTCTTGATGCTTTGGGGTTTAAGGGTTTCGGTCTAAAGGCGGGGCTTCGCATTTAGGGTTTGGGGTTTAGAGGGTTGGGGTCTAAAATTTAGGGTTTGGGGCGCAGGGTTTAGGGTCTAGGAACTGGGGGCTTGCGTCTGGAGCAAGGGTTGCAGGTCGCAAAAGAAAGAAGCCGTGATGATTAGAGCAAGGGGGGGGTTATGGGAACTATCTAAACCCTATAAACCCTATAACCTTGAACCCTGAACCCTATAACCCCAAACCCTATAACCCTGTAACCCTAAACCCTGAGGAGCCTTATGGATTAGACTTGCTAACCACACAGGCTCGTGGGTCAGAATGTAGGCCAGGGCTTGGGCGTTAAGGCACGGCTACTGACAGCTGGCACGGCGGCATGAGTAGTTCTCTCTTTCATGCGGAACACTTCTCGGGGACCATCCCGGCTTGCGGCTGGCACTCGGATCTGTTCGTTGTTCTGGCAGGCCACCCTCTCTGTCAACACGGCGTCGCCCGTCCCGATCCAATTCCGTGGTGTAGCCGTCCATCCACGTAAAATCTTGATCATGGGGGTCGTCCCCCCAGGCTTCCTCGGTGGTCGCCCGCTGGTCGGCTCGAAACCCTTTGAGCTCCTGCAGAGGGGCAAACTTGTGAGTGACCTTTGCCACCTTCGCCTTGCGAGGTGGATCGAACAGCCTGGAGATAATGTAGTCGCCAGGCCCCGGCGTCGGAATCACTCTGCTTTGTCATCCTTGCTTATAAGGTTTAGGGGTTCAGGGAGGGGGTTAGGGCTTTCGGATGCTTTCGGGGTTAGGGTTTATAGCGTTTACTCAACAGGCGACAACACTGGAAGTCCAGCCTGGGGCAAGCCCCGAGCTTGATTTCATCGCCGTCCATGTGTTCGGCACGAAACATAGCCTCCAGGCCGGCCAAGATTCTGGGCACGCTGTGCTGGAGCGGAATTTTGTGCGCGTCAGCAGGCAAGTGATTGCGCTTGAGGTTAGACCAACAGCCCTCCAGCGCACAAGGCGGCTCAGACACAGTATCATCACAGCCACCAGCAACACAGGACTCCGCAAAGCCACCAAGCTCAACGCACGACTCGGCCTTTAAACTATCCTCGCCGTGTCCGCTACCACAGGAGCCGGGTTTAAGATGTCGTGCTATATGATTTAGGGTTTAGGGTTTAGAATATGAGGTGTAGGGCTTTGTTGCGATTGAAGTCATGATGCGGGTAAGGATGGTTTCAGGATTCTAGCGGCGGCAGAGCTGTAATTTTTGGTTTTGCGCCCTAAACCCTCACTCCTAGCACATAGAAACCATTGCCACCACAACGGTCCTCCCACAGGGATCCTCGATCACACCTGGGCCATGCTCATCCGGAGCCGTTACACTTACACCCTAATGTAGGGGCTTTAATGATTAGAATAGCGTTCTGGGGGTTTCTTATTATAATTATAGTATAATATACACCCCAAACCCTATTCTAATTATTAAGGTCCCTATATTACCTGTATGATGTCGGTCTCTGAGTCCTCAAACAGCTTGGTTATTGAGATTCGGGCTACCCGAACTCTACATTCTCTAAAGGTCCACGCTCATCACTGATCGATTTTGTTGCTTGCAAAGTCCAAGAACCCTTCCGCTAGGTGGTCCGTGAAGTACCTCAAGCCCTAAACAGCTGTCTGAACCTTAAGCCAGTATATAACCTCTACAAACTCTAAACCAAAAGTCCCAACGGGTCCAAGTGCCGATATATATTCATATAGCAGGTACTTCGTAGATCTGCGGGTCCGGAACGTATCTATATACTACGCTAGTACTTGGACACACTAGAACTTGGACCCTTTGGGCTTAGGGGTAAACCAACAACTCTAAACCCAAAGGCTCCATGTACCCATATAGTATATACTTAGGCCTTAGAAGGGTTCCTATATAGGTACTTTAAGGCCTATGTAATACTATATAGGTACATGGGGCCTTGGGGAAAGCCAGCTAAATGTCCTTGGACAGCCGACCGGAAACTCGGCTTCAGGGTTTGGACCACTCACCCAAAGGGTCCAAGTAATAGTATAGTATATACTTTTGGGGCCCAAATACCTACTAAGTACCTACTATAATGTTACTTGGACCCTTTGGGTCATACCCCCGGCTTAAGGTATGTACGTTACCTCCTCTAGTTGTTTGAAAAGCCCATGCCGCGGGCTTTACACATACTTCTCTCGATCGTTTAGCTGCAGGTGAGAAACGATCTTAATACTTAGGCCCTGAACCCTGGACCCTAGACTGTTTAGAGACTTTAGCTCTTCGAGTTCAGGGTTTAGGGCAAGTTTAGGGTTAAAGATATTTAAAGTCAAGGGTTTAGGGTTTCAGGGTATTTAGGGTCTAGCTGCTGAGGTTTAGGGTTTTGGATATTTAAAGTCCAGGGTTTAGGGTCGCAGGGTATTTGGGCTCCAGCTCTTGGTGGTGCTATCCGGTGACGGGACTACTAGACCCCGAGGGTAATGCAGAGCTAGTCTCCCCAGTAACTCTTGACACTGAGTGTGCCCTTCTTCGGTCTTGAAGCTGCAGTATTATGGAACTATAGGTTTAGATTTATGTATACTGTAGTATTATAGGCTCAAGATTTAGGATTTAGTGCCCGTCTTCTTGCTTTCCGCTGCAGCATAGGGTTTAGGGTGTTGGGGTGAGTGCCCATCAATACAGCTCCCGTACAGACGCCAAGCCTTGACGGAGAGGAGAAAGGGTAACAACTGAAGGCACCCTAAGGGTCCAAAGGACCCAATAATGAGGTATTTTGGTTGCGGATAGTAGTTATCTAGGTTAATATTTGGTAGAGTATATGATTATTAGGTACTCGGACCCTTAGGGGCAGAATGGCTGATGGGGAACTGTAAGTAGCGTTATACCTACCGTTTTTCCGGAATGTAACCAAGCATACCTGCCCCCAAGGCTCCATGTACCTGTATAGTATATACATAGGCCTTTTAAAGTACCTATAGAGAAAACCCTGTAAGGCCTAAGTATATACCCTAAACCCTAAACCCTAAACCCTATATAGGAACCCCTCTAAGGCCTAAGTATATACTATATGGGTACATGGTCGAGCCTTTGGGTGCTAGCAGGGGCCCAGCTTTCCGTGTTTAAGGCTTAGGGGACCCGAAGTGTACGCCTCGGCCGCAGGACATCAACTAGCAAGACTCCTGAAGTGTACCCATAGGCCCTAAGGTAGTTCCGTTTTGGGGTTCAGATATAGAATCCTATATGGTAATCCCAAAAAGGAACTACTATGAGGCCTATGGGTAAGCTTACACCCTTAAAATCAAACCGCTAACGACCAAGGCAACATAATGCCTTGAGGCACAATGGTCCACCCTAAACCCTAAACCAGCGAACTTCGGTAAAAACAAAAGTCTTGCAACGAAGTGGTTTAGGGTCCACTGGTTCGGCTCCGGCGCAACTAATTTGCATGAACTTCGGCCTAAAAGGCATAGCCCCTGTTTGAATTATATTGGGGTTAAAGTATATACTATTTTGGGGTACGTGGACCCTTCTACCTCAAACTCTTCAACCTTCCCTGCCCTACCCCTTTACTGGGGTACAGTACCTACTTTTCTATATAACACATCTTAACCATAAAACTAGGTACCTGAAAAAAGGGCAGGGTGTGACCCTTTAGGTCGCTCCCTCAACCCTAAACCCAAACCCTAAGGGTCCGAGTACCTAATAATCATATACTCTACCAAATATTAACCTAGATAACTACTATCCGCAACCAAAATACCTCATTATTGGGTCCTTTGGACCCTTAGGGTAAACCCAAGCCCACCCAAGCCCTAACCCTTAAGCAAGGGGCAGCGTATGAACCTCGAGGTATGGTTTGCTTTTAGAACCTGTTCGTTTCAAGGAGCCCTGAAAAGAACCCCCGGAGTTTAGGGTATATACCCAGAAGCCCAATACTCCTTAATGAAGGAATATACCTGAAATCATACCGTAGTTCTAAGGGCCTTAATATTGTGATGTGTCCCCAGGGTTGCTCGTGTTTAATTACTGTTTCATGGGGTCCTAAGTGCCTATATAGTGTAGGGTTACTATATTCGGAAATACTGTTGATGATCTAGATCCTGCCTTACCTTAAAGGACGTAAACTATGGTGAATTATGGTCGATTCCTTATTGTGTAGGTCACGCAGGGATGATATCATCAACCGTACTATTATGATTTTAGAACTTTAGGGGAGTATCCCCCATAAGAGGACCCCCTAAACCCTAAACCCTAAAACCCTAAACCCAGGACCCCTTGGGGCTGGTTACAGTAGCTGCCTACAGTGGTTTAGGGTATAGGGTTTACCCTAAGGGTCCAAGTACCTAATAATCATATACTCTCCCAAATATTAACCTAGATAACTACCATCCGCAGCGAAAGTACCTTATTATTGAGTCCTTTGGACCCTTAGGGTTAGGGTTCAGGCTGCCAGTCTCAGTCGCGCAGTGATGGCAGCGTTGAACGCCACGGCGGTAGCAGCGGCCTAGCAGGCTGTCCTATGTTAACGTCTGTTCTGGGGCATAGGAACCATAAGCCCTAAACCCTAAACCCTACACCCTAAACCCTAAACCCCAAACCCTAAACCCTGAAACCCTAAACCCTGTTCTGTTCTGGGGTGTAGGGCTTAAGGCTTGCATGTCTCCTCACCTTGGCCGCTTAGGTACTGAGGAGCCCCGTGGGAGTCGGTGAAGGACTCGGAGTGCTTATAGGGTTTAGGGTTTTAGGGT
>CAJNDV010035777.1:2945-15555 GCA_905221635.1 Symbiodinium sp. CCMP2456
AGTCGCATGTTGCACATAGCAAACGTATTGTTAACTGGGCAAATATAGGGACCACAAGTGGCTACTACCTGTAACTATTCCGACCTCCATATTCTGCTGCAGTTTATTATTGTTCAGGCATCGATTCAGGTCAAAGCTGAGAGTCTACCTACACAGCAGAAGCCTGAAGAGATACGTGTAGTCTGGGCACGACCCGGAGCAAGGCAGCACATCTCCAACACAAAAGGAATCACAAAAGAGCAAATGCCTTGTGATTCATGAGCACCTCGAGAGTTGCGATCTCACCTGACCGAGATCAGTTCGGCCGGATCAGTTCACAGAGCTTTGTCGTTGCGATGATCCGCTCTACGACAGTGTTCGGCAAGAACTTAGCTACAAGAGCAAGCCAAGGCACCAGCATGCTAGGCCTTATATCCTTCTGGGTGCACAGAATACTCTAAAGCTTCAAAATGTCACTATGACCTGACTATCATGGCTGCTACTTCCTTGCAACAACGCATCATGCAGCCTGCAACATCGTTCCGATCGCAAAATACTACCGAGATCTACCGAGGTACATGGTAATAGTCATGACGAATGATTCTCAATATTCACCTCGAATTGCGGTAGCAGCAACGACCCCAAGGCACCAAACATTGGTGCCTGCGACTACAAAGTATCACAGTAGCCGTGCACACAACCTAGAATGCGCTCACTGAAGGCAACACCGAAACCCCAAAGCTGCACGGACAACCGTAACAACATGCTCGTTTCCGAACAGCACCTGGCCTTGGTGACGTTGCTTTTCCTGCATGCGACCCACAAGCTCACCATGCAGCTTTGAGTTGGGACAAGGCTTCCTCGTGAAGGCTTCAACAATCCAACGTGCAGTGCTCGGACATTCCTTCTTCTTGCGAGCTGTCATTCGTGGGCAGGGGTTAGCGTTTCGAGAGCGTGGGCGCTCGGAGTAGCAAGCGCTTCAATGTTGACGGCAGACATGCCTATCACAAGAAGAAGAGAGGACTATAGAAATGGGGCACAAAACCATTAACAGCTACGTCGACGAAAGCTGTGGTAGAAAGCAACAAAGAGTAGGCGGTTTACTTGATAAAGCCTGCGCAGCCGACGCTACGTTGGACTTGCAGACCTCCAGCTCCACCAAAGGGGTCCGACTTGGAGTTCTAAGCAATAAACATGCTGCTACTGAGGACATGTCTGTCGAACACAAGCTGAGAGGTATTGGGGCTGCAGACTCTAGCTTGTACTCACTTGGTGCTACAAGGACTAACCGAAAAAAATCCGAAGCCTTCGCACCAAAAGCCAAACCCCGACAACCCCAAAGATGGCAAAGCAAAATTGCCACCCGCCACCCCCACGAAGCATCCACAGGAGCCGGCACCTCCTCTAGAAGGCGCTCCGACTCTTGGCCTAACTTCAGAATTGTTCTGGAAGGTCGGACATCGTCGTACTGCTTTTTTGGCTTGCCTGTCATGACGAATACTGTTCCGGCTATGATGTCGCTGCCGCCGTTGATGATGATGGTCGCAGTACTAACAGTTTTCAGTGTGTGCGATGATGCTTTATGTTGCTTTTCTTTGCTTCATGCTAGGTAAAGAGATGCTATATACTGTCAGTGTACTGCTATCTGCTATCGTGTTACATTGCAGATTACAGCTCTTTCCCATGTTGCCGGCTCTTGCTTCACTGCTGGAGCTGTGCGGGTGCCGGTATCTTCACAAAGTGAATAGACATTTCTTCATGCTGGGGGGGCCTCCCCTGATTTTCCCACCAAGATTGATTTTTGCAGAGCGGGGAGGCCCGCGGCTTTAAGTAGGAATGTCGCGAGTTGCCCAAAGCGAAAACCTGAAAGTCCAACGATTGGAATATCTGTTGCATGCACATTAACGATGAATAACACCCACGCCGTCAATGGCAGTCCACTGCCCCACTCTTGCCAGGATCCCCACGGAGCTCGTCACCCCGAGCGCGTGCCTGGGGATCCCAAACTCATGCCATGCAAGTCTGAACCTATCAGGCGCCACTACTGTCAGTGTTAGGTTTTAGAGGAGTCTTGTAGGGAATCTTGGAGAGGTCATATCATGAGTCTCATGGCAGCCTTCGATTCTTCGCGTTTGCCCTTGCCTACGGACAACCCATGTTGTCACATCATGTTTAAGTAGAGATCATGCCACCCCAAGCATAGACCTTCTTCCTTCTTCGATATGAAAATGTTCGGGCACGTTTCGGGTGCTTGCTAGATCAATCATACACCTACAGACCTACCACTATAACCTGTACTACGAAGATCTATGTCTTAAAAGTGTACTCCTTGACCGCGATTTGGCGAATGATCCCTGAGTAGAATGTCCGGGTGCGCCTCAGCCAGCTGTTGCTGAAGCTGCAAGGCCTGCGCTGCTTGGCCAACGATACAGAGAGCTTGTAGAGTTTAGGGCATAGGGGCTGAAGTCAGAGAGGTATGTCAAAATCCCTGGGCTTACGCAGCAGTAGTAGTAGTAGTAGTAGTAGTAGTAGAAGTAGAAGTAGCAGCAGTAGTAGTAGTAGTTGTAGTAGTAGTCGTCGTCGTCGTAGTAGTAGTAGCAGCAGTAGTAGTAGTCGTCGTCGTAGTAGCAGCAGCAGCAGTAGTAATAGAGCAGTAGTAGTAGTAGTAGTAGTAGTAGTAGTAGTCGCAGTCGTAGTCGTAGTAGTCGTAGTAGTATTAGTAGCAGCAGTAGCAGCAGCAGTAGCAACGATAGTAGCATCCGACGTCGTCGCCGTAGCAATGATTAGTAGTAGTAACAAGCACGGCCACTAGCCCCTCCCAAATTTAGTGCCTAGTATCTCAATCGCTACGACTATCACTGCTGTTTCCGCTGCGACTGTCACGAGTAACTGCGATCTTAACAACAATGATAATTAATCGCAACGCTCGTGATGATGGCCACTAGTTCACTACAGTAATATCCTTTGTACTGGCGCATTATCCGCTCTATCCGTTGGCTGGATGCTCTTACTATTCATATACGCAGATATATAAATCTGTGATGATATAAACATAAATCCAGATAGATGTATCATTTTATATTACATAATAAATAGGAAATATAATTAAATTAAGTAAATACATTATGTTATACATTTATATATATATATATACATATATGAAAAATAAAAAAACACATTAGTTCTTGCTGTTTCAGGCCGCTCCTCGGACTCCTGCTCGCTGCGCAGGGCCTCCAACTGCAGCGAGAGCTCCTCGCGCAGCCTGGACTCTGGAAGAGCGCAGACACGCCGAGGGGGCGCCGGAAAAGAAAGCATACTCTATCTATCTAACTATCTTTCTATCTTTGTATGTATATTTTTTAGAGAGAGAGAGAGAGAGAAAGAGTTTCAACCCAAAAGCCCGAAAGCCCCGTGTCCCGAACCCTACAATGCCCGATGCTGGTGGCCTCTGCTCAGAGGCCTCCGAAGCTTCGCGCAGCTCTTGTAGCTGCGTCTTTGCCTCTGGCATCTCAAACTGGCCTAGTGCTTTGAGTATTTATGTCAGCATTTTGTAAGCTGGTGCGGTAGCTGCGGCTTCTTCCTAGTCCAGCCGGAACCGTAAACCGCCCTAAACGCCGCACCTGCCGGCAGTATGCCGATATCCATAGTGGTAAAACAGTGAAGGTATTCAGAATAACAACAGCGGCAGATATGTTAGTAGAAACAGCACTCCTGAGAACGAGCTTCAGGCCACTCCTTCTACAGATCTACAGATGCGAGAGCCATCTGGCAAAGATGCGCCTGCCTCATCTAGCAGTCCGTCCTTGAGCTGCAGCTCCTGAGGCGTAGGACTCTGTCTTATTTTCAGATTGGAGGTTGATTCGATTTTCTAAAGGATGCCGAAACAAATAAGCCCTACTGACACTTCCTAACATCCTCCCAAACCCTGTGATGCAATGGCCGCCGCTCTCTCATCGAATTGTCGTGTACAACATTCTATACATACATATATATATATATACATATATGGGGGGGGGTACCATATACTACATGTATACATATACATACACATACTTCTATATAGTCGGATTAGAGCTCTTCTGATTCTGCCGCTCCTCAGTCCGGTTCTCGAGGTCTGCCTCCAGGCCCAGGGTACGCTGCTCCGCCTGCGCCAAAGTGGGGGTGTGGAGAGAGTTTGCAACAGCTCTCTTAACACCTACTGTGACTGAACACCTACCACAAACATTACTCTCGACTGTGGGGCGGTCCGAACAGGGCTCCCTTCGGTGCTGTGAGCTTGCTGCCGAGAGTCTTATTTGTTGGCAAGATCGGGAAGTCTCACGATAGGGCTGCTCGACGATAGACCGCGTTGCCGCTACCCGGTGAGTTTTGTGGTGTTGCATCAGCTCTGCCGCAAGCTCCGGGGAACACGTACAAAATTAACATGCCAACCCCACATTTTTACATGCGGACAGGGAAGATTCCGTTTGCAGTTTCAAGAGAGCTCGGGCGCAAGATCAACGAGCTGGCGCTGAAGGTCTTCGCTTTCAGACAGCGTCTCACGTTTTGCAGGTCTCAAGCGGCCTCCTCCGACTCCTTGTGGAGTGTGTCGCGGAGCTGACGTGCCTGCTTAGAGGCATCAGATATGCTTGAGCTTTGAGCTTCGTCTTCGGCGCCCTGAAGCTCGGAGCTTCCGCCGGGGCAATCCAGAGGAGCTAGCTGCGACATCCAGCCTCAGCCATGGCGGCATCGAGAGCCTCCTGCACCTTTCTGCGCTCCTCAAGGCGGTTTGATGGCTTCAGCACAACACAAACTCAGGCCCGGGAGGGCCTAGAAGGGCCAGATCCCACTCGGTTCAAGGCCAGCTGCCCCGTTCACTTCTCCGTCCTGCTCGGCCACCTTCGCCAGGTTGGAGCTGCTCTGCTGCTCCTCACAGCTGCAGTGGACTGCCGAAGGGTGGCCAAGTGGTCTCTGGGCCTTGGCTCTTGATCCCTGCAACCACGCAAGGGTCCCGTCCTCGGCGCGCACGCTCTGCGCCACCTGGCCAAGTTTAGCTTTCTCTTTGACTCCGCGTGGGGATCAAAGAGACATTCGCAACATAAACGCGAGGGAAATCCCAAATCTTGGGAAGCCCAGCAAAGACACGAACTGCAGTCAGGAGGCTGATTCAACCTTCTTCTCGGCGGCTGTAGCTCGATCTGGGCGGCAGGAAACACACGAAAACATCAATCGATCGGATGCTCTGCAAGCATGGCTGAACCTCCCTTTGCTGGACAGTGCTCCAAAAGCGCTCCCTGAGTGGCCTTTCGCTGCAGTTGCTGCTTTCTCGGCGGCCGTGGCCCGAGCCTGCCGGTCTCACGTGTTGCGGCTCACTACGAACTCAACATGGCTGGTACTTGGCATGACCTGTGGCGATTGTATTCTTGTATGCCAGGGCTATCAATTCTAGTCTCGAAGGCTTCGGGTCGATCTCTCAGACTTCTACACCTACCTGCGAAGGGTTTGCGGCTACACAACCACTGACACTTCGGCTCAAAGCTACGCGAGGTGATCTGGTCTCACTCAGCGCCATTCTCCGAACTGCGGACAGTTGAGAGCACATCCGTGAATGCCATACTCTCACCGTTCAGTCATCGACTTCTTGCGCACTCAGCCTCTGCTTCCGTAACTTTCTTCGATGCCTGGCACGGGTTCAACGTTCCAACCTTTCTTGCCTTCACTCTTGCGAAGTTAGCCTCTGTCAGCTGGTGCTTGGTCTCTTCCAACTTCTTGGTGGTGTCCTCCACGGACTTCTTCGCCTGATGCGGAAGTGTTGCACCAGTCTGTTGGTACTGGTCTGGCAGGCCGCCAGCTAACAGAAACTCAAGACTTTCTGAAGAGATCGGCGCAGCCTGTGCGACTTCTTCCTTCTTCTTGACAAGCTCTGTCGTGTCCTGCGAAAGAGGTTTGCTAATACCCTGGCTTTGTGCAGTCTGCAAATCGTCCCCACTTGCCCCCATTAAATACTGCATAACTCAAGAATGCCGGGAGCCACATTGATCAGACTACAAGCCTCTTTGTTGCATGGGATGCTCTTCTGCGCAGGAAAGCGGGGGCATGGCATTTACAGGCAATGCGTAATCATACTGCCTCGCGCATTCACACAGATGCATGCGGAAGTATGTGCTGACGCACTCCTGTTTCTAGTGCCACAGCAGGAGTCCAAAGCTGAAGACAATTTTGCAGCGCAGCATTGCCACTTCTTCTGGGCTAATTAAACCCAGGGAAGATTGCAGCCTGCTTGGAACCCTGGAGTATCCGTGAACCCAAGTAACCACAGAAGCAACAAGAAGCAGAACAACGACGACGACGACGACGACGACGACAGCGACGACCACAACAACAACCACCCCTCAACCTCGAAGAGGTGTGTTACGATGGAATTTCTGTGCCTGGCAGGCTGAACGACTTGGACGCGCGGCGGCTATCTAGAAAACATCCCAAAGATTTGGTGTGGACACTACACTGGGGTTCTTGAGACATGTGACGGGGGTGGATGAAAGTACTCCACGTGCATAAATGTCTGCAGACAGTTTTCTGATGCGCAAGACACCAACGTCACCAACGCTTGAACACATCTTCCAGGAAGGCAAGAAAAATTAAAAATCTAAACTTAGCAGCAAAGGCAGCAGGTCTACGACACGGCAACTCCACCCAAGCCCTAAACCATAACTTCGAAACCACGCCCTGAAGTTCTGAGGCTTTGCGGGTACCCAGATCGAGGATCCCCTGAATTGAGGAATCTGCAGTCTTTTGCCGGGCACGGGATCGCCCCGGGTCGGCCGGTCCTTCTTGGCCTGCACGACACGCACCTCCTTGACCTGGTCACGGCTTCGCGCATTGAAGTGCTTGAATAAAAACATTGACGATAGATGTATGTATATATATATATGTATAGATGAACATACATACAGATGTGTATAACACGTGTGTGCACGATGTATTCCTTATAGAACCAATCCGAACACAAGATGACGAAAAAAGACTGCCTTCTCTTTATCAATACATCTAAATATAGACTCGGCAAAATGCTCCTGGATGAACCTTGTCTGCACTATAGAGCTTAAACCACTACGGTACTATGATCACTCTGCTCAGACTTCTGAAAGGCTCATCCCCAGAGGACAGATGCTGCAGGAAGCCTGAAGTCGAGCAGCTCAGAAGGAACCATGGTTAAACCTAAACCCCAAACCTTATACACCCTAAGCCCTAGCCCCCCCCCCCCGCCTTAACATCCTGCTAAATTCCGACAGAAACCCGAGGAGGCTCCTACAGCAAGACCCTACAACAACCCAATAGAGAGCGATGGTTTTCAATCACCCTACAAGCAAACTCAGGAGATCTCAGGCGTAAACCCCGAAACCTTCACTCTTCAAAAACCCTAAAACCCTAAACCCTAAACCCTAAAACCTAAACCCTAAACCCTAAAACCCTAAACCCTAAACACTAAAGCCCTGAACCCTTGAAGCTCACTTTCCAGACCTCCTGCGCTCGCTGCTCTGCGGCGGCCTTCCACCTGCTTCAAGAGGCTTTCATTGGCCTTTGAAGGTTTAGAGTTTCAGGGTATATACATAAATAGCTCTACACTTGTATTATATATATATATATATATGTGTGTGTGTGTGTGTGTGCGTGGTGGTGTTCTTCTGGCTTTTAGGGCGTTTGGATTGCAGGATGCTTGCTTGTTCATGGTTCTGGGGTCGTTTAGGTTTTGCGGGTATCGGATTTGTTGCAGAATGACAGGCGAAGAACCTCTCTGTAATGGAGATATTGCCGATGTTGCTTAGCTACTCTTATGTTCCAGAGTCTGGACCCCACTAGCACATGCTCTGACACAAATTCATCCAGCAGCTTTATGCTCCATGCCTTGCGTTGCTATCACGCATGCCTTCCGTCCTTACCTAGTGCTCTGTTCCCACTCAATTTTAGCAGCTCTGCGTTGCCGTGGCCAGTTCGGTGCATCGCCGAAACGTTTCTAGGGCTCCGGCTCCAAGGCATCTCTCTCAGCCTTTTGCACGGCAGTTCTCAGCTTCTCGACCTGCGAGCAGTGCCCACATCCACATAAGGACTGAAGTATGCATGTATGTATGCACGTGCGCATGTGCGTATTTACGTATGTATGTATGTACGCATGCATGCATGTATGCATGCATATGTCTATATGCCCAAATATGTTCAAGCATGCACGCATACGCTTCCCCAGTCTCTCCGTCTGTGAACCTGTCCGCCTGTGTACATATACATGCATACATGCATACATGCATACATGCATACATGCATACATGCATACATGCATACATGCATACATACATACATACATACATACATACATACATACATTGATCGCATACTAACACACACATATGTGCATATATAAAACTATGTATATATGTATGATAATATATGCATGTGCAGGCATATTAATGTCAGCCGGAGGCATGCGATCCCGTCTGGGACAATGAACTTCCGAAGGCGCAATGTAATCTTTACAGGAACCCTGCAAGGGAACCCCAAGCTCGTCCTCTTTCTATGACCCTCCCAAGGCCTCCTTGGCCTTGGAATCCAAGGCGGTGTGGGCCTGGATCTGATCGATTCGACTGAGGCCGTGATTCAATTTAGGCTTTCGACATGATAACCGCTAGCCACATAAATGAGGACAAAGACACTGAACAGTTCTTAGCTCGTCAGTGCAGTGAGTTACGTACCCAAGGGTGCCTCCTTCACGTCGCTGTGGGCTTTGTCTGCGGCCTTGCGCATGCTCTCCACCTTCGGTTGCGGTTCGGAAGCCACAAGATCCTTCTGTCTTCTACTTTCTTGCATGATGTTGTGATGTTCTGCTACATCTGCACACGTCTGTCGTCTTTTGCTCCGTATAAGCTTCCTTGGCAGGAGAGCAAGTCACGGCACGGAGGAGTCGTCCACCCTGCGTTTCTGATGCTGATGTAGCAAGATGTATCCACATAGCAGGACCTTGCGCTCACCTTGAGTTCAGGTAGCTGCTAGTGTGAAGGCAATCTGTCAGGAAGGTCGGATGTTTGCGATATCAATGTTGCCAAAACAACATGGGACTCTACCGAAACGCCATAACAAAACGTCAACAGAGAAGCAATACTACAATCGGGCGGTGACCATAGATGTAGGCTTTGACATGGCGGCAGAAACTGGCGAGTACAACCCATGTGCGGATCCTCCTTGCACGCTCACAGCAAAGAGCCGACTGTGTCGACGCAGGGTTGTGCAGCCAACATCAGGCAGGCCTCACTGCGAGCGTGGTCCTTCTCCTGCGAGTCTGCAAGTACAGGTGCACTTTGATTGAACTTGATTTGGTATGGTGGGCTGGGGAACACCTAAGATGATGCATGCAGTGCAAGTCCCATGCTTTGCTTTGGAGCTGTTCGTTTTACTGGCCAGCTCGGTCAATAGGAGACGAGCCCGAAGGCAAACAACTGGCGCATCGACCATGACACAACTCCTGTCGCAAGGACTCCAGCTGCGCAGTATACTGGCCTGGGCGGCGTTCGAGGCAAGCGCTCAAAAGCCCCGTGTTGCGACAAGAGATACAAATCAGCACGTGCTTCGGCGCAGTACAGGGTGTGCTTCTGCACAGAGCGCTGTAGCAAACGGGAAGCAGGCTTTTGCTCTTTTCGGCTTCCTCCATGGCCTGTGGAGCCGTGGAATGAGATCGGAACGTAGTGCAGGGAGGGAGGTGGCCACTGGAGACTTTCCTTTTTGCCCTGGTACGTCGCTGCTCGCGGCTCCTAGGCTTTCGAAGCTGCCTGCTGTCAAGGGCGCGTTGCCACGTCATTGCTTGTGAATGGACAACACAATTCGGGTTTGCGGGCTCTGTGGAGTCCCTGAGTTGCGAGTGACCTCGACAGCAGGAGCAAGGGCAAATACTGTGGATTGGAGCCCTTCAGCCTGTCAGCTCATCCTGGTCGCTCTCCGATTCGGATGGCACGGACCACACCACACAGCCCAAGCGGCTGGGCAGTTGGCCGAAAATCGCTGAAAGCATCTCTGAACCGATGACAGGCCTCGGGCCGAACTCAGAGGCCCAAACAGCAGAGGCCCGGCCATGGATATCCGGCAATCCGGCTTCCGACGGGCAGCCGGGCCGATGTGATGGAAAGACTCACAAGCTCGGACTGCATGCTGTGATCACATTCTTGAACCTTGAGCAGCTACCCAAACTCTTTTTCACAATAGCTTCGTTCACAAAGTTCCAGCTGGCACGGGAATTCTGTAGACAGTTTCCACTGAGTTTCCACAACCACATCAGTTGGGTGACAATTGGCTGGACACGCTGCAAGCTGTGCCAGTCGGAGACTGACAACCTAGACGGAAACAACACAGAGTAAAGCACGCGTGGCTCGAAATAACCGTGCTTCTCATCACATCACTTCTGTGCACGCGGTGTTAGCAAACAGCTCGATTATCGCAATCCACATACCCTCTGATGGAAACAAAAGTGTTGTCACCTTAAGGTCATTTAAGTCCGAACCAGCGCGCAGTTAGTGTGGGCCCCTCAGCTTGGCATCTTGGTGCCGCAAGCAGCCTGGATCCTGGCGTGGCAAGCGGCAAGCCCATACTGTCAAAGAAGCCTTAACTCTCTTCGGGCACTGGATACTGGATACTGGATGGCGCTCCCGCGCTAGAACCGGAACGCGAACCTGTCTGGCGATGCCGGAGGGTCGAGGCGGAATTCACGGCTGAGCCCCATGTCTGCGCGGGCGTAACCTCAGAGGTGTGCAAGCCTCTTGGGATGCCGAACTACTTCTCGAGCAAAGGATACTGCGACTTGAACCTGTCGGGGGCGATGCCTGACCCCCACGTCGGGCTAGGCACCCTGCCGATGGCATCTTTCACCTTACTTCCGAAAATGCTGTGAAGCTGCACTGCGGTTCCGCTCGTGGTTCCGGGGGTTGAAAATATTCGTGTTGTCCCTGTGGCACAGAAAACATCCACAATCGGACGCAGGATTTTCTCTGAAAACAATGCAAGTCGCCGCGAAGAACGTGGCACCACCCAGAAGCATGGCCTTGGGTGAGAGCTTTGAGACATGTGCTCACAAGAGCCATGTTGCGTGTCATCATGGTACTTGTACAGTAACTACTACCGACAACAACATTATGAGCATCATCATCGCCAGCCAGCTCAGACTTACGGAACTGTTACCATTCGACCATGTCGGCGATGCCCAACCGAACTTTCATACCAGTCCCAACAACAAGTACTAGTGCTGTGTGCAATAGAATTATGGGTGCAGTGAAATTGTGGTGCTGTCCTTGATGAACCCACTGATGATGGCAATGGAGATGACGACGAAGAAATTGACGATGGCGAGTGTCCATTGACAGGTGAAGAAAGATCATGACGACGACGGTGATGTTGGTGGTTGTGGTGGTGATGACACGGGTGACAATGGTGGTTGATGACGATGATGATGATGATGATGATGAGGATGGTAGTACCACAAGACTACAACAGTTGAAATTGGAACGGTGCCATGTTTGCTGGCGTTGATTGCTCTGTGCAAACAATAGCCTGCCCTGTTGACAACATCTCCAAGTAACTACAAGTGATGATGTGTTTGCTGATTACAGTCGCCTTTACATATACGTGTGTGTGTGTGTGTGCGCGTGTGTGTGTGTGTGTGTGTATGTGTATGTGTGTGCGTTCGTGTGTGTGTGTGTGTGTGTGTATCCGGTCGAAACCTCCCGAGGCGTCATCATGCTGACGCCCCGCAAAGCCTACCCGAGTGGATCACTGGCTTCCGGATGCCTTCCAGTGATTTGCTGTCCGGGCTGAGTGCTTGCTGTCCGTGCATGAGCATCCGCTGAGCATCCTATAAAATAGACGTGCTTAGCTTATATCTCAGCGTATATATCGTATATACACACGCACACACATGCGCTCACTAGGGCGGACACACACACACAGACGCAAAGGACAGCAGTTCAACACCTCAAGACTTGCCCAAAGCATTACCCTAAACTCACTTAAGCCTACAGAAAACTTTACCATGACCATCCCTAACCCTCAACCCTAAACCGTACTATGTCGAGACTTATGAGCTGGGTCAAAGGCCGGCTCGCCAGAGGCCTTGGAGCCCATCACCGGAGCAGTGGGGTCCTCTGAAGACTCTGAAAACTGTTGAAATGGGTACTTTTTGGGGTAGTTCTCTGAATTAATCCGTTTCGGGGTCCTTTTAATACGGCTGCCGTACTATATTGGGGACCCCTAATAAGGGTACTCCAAGAATTCTATGATACGGACATTACGAGGGCTTCTTGCGATGCTCTTTTTTTGAACCTGGAGGCTACACTTCTGCGAGCCTCTCTGTGTCCTGGATCATTAGCTTGCCAGTAATCATTACAATGGTTACTATTACAAGGGGGGGTCAATGTTGGAGTCTGGCGTTCTCGCTGCTTGCTGCGTTCGGCTACCACTGGCTACCACCCTGCCGCGATCGGCGCTATAGTGACGACGGCGCCGCCTCCGCGCGTCTCGGCTAGAGTTGCGAAAGGTCCTCGCAGGGAAGGAGCTCCACGGTGAATCTCACCTAACATCAGGTTCTGCAAAGCAGAGAGCGCTGTGAAATGTCTGAGAAATA
>CAJNDV010035778.1:0-10090 GCA_905221635.1 Symbiodinium sp. CCMP2456
GGCCCTGGACCCTGGTTCGGCCCCACGAGGCTTCGGGTTGCTAAGGGCTTCGGGTTTAGGGTCTAGGGTTTGGGGTTTAGGGTTTAGGGTTTAGGGTCTAGGGTCTAGGGTCTAGGGTTTGGGGTTTAGCGTTTAGGGTTTAGGGCTTGTTTAGGGTTTAGGGTTTGGGCTTTAGGGTGCAAAGGATCTCATGAGGCTTACAGGGGGTTGGGTGCGTAATATAGGGTGCCTAAATAACAATGTTTTAAGTCTTTCTTATTATAGGTACAGTATATTCTAATTATTAAGGCCCCTATAGAAGAGGATCTTATGGGGTTTAGGGGGATTCGGGCCTAACGATTTGGGGTCAAGGGTTTACGGGGTTTAGGGGTTTACAGGGGCTTAGGGTCTGTGAGTTTAGCATTTAGGGTTTTAGGGTTTGGCGTTTTCGGGTTTTAGGAGTTTGGGTTGGATATCATAAGGTTCTATGATGTGTCTTAAAGAAATGAGGGCTTCATTACTTTTTCTGGATGTTGTAGTGGTTTTGGTGGAAGTGGAGTCGCTGTTTCCCTCAGAACCCATCTTCCCACAGGGTTTAGGGTTTAGGGTATAGACAGAGGCCCTCCGTGAGTGAGTTTTGGGGTACATCTAGTATGTACTTAAGCCCCACATGTAGCTATATAAGGACTACGCACCCTTAGTGTATACTACGGCCCCACCCCCCCAAAGTACCTATGTAGGCAGTCCGTTGAGGTAAAGCATAGTCTACAGGGCCCTACACCCTAAACCCTGAGCACATTTGACATGGACCCTGAAGGTTTCTTTCCTTTAGATGCTCCGAAGGTGTTGAAGTACTTGTTGTTCAGTGTGTTTCTGAGGGTTGTGACTTGGTGCTTGTTGTTCTTGTGTGTCTTAGGATTTGCTTAGTGCGTTCATTGTGTCTCTCTGGGTTGGATTAGTTGTTGCTTGTAGACCTGCCTGGGTTTGTTGAGGTTGCCATACTTAGTAAGCAATACATGCTTGCCACTATGCTATATGCCCCACTTGAAAACCTTCACACGAACCCATCCAAGTGCATTCGGGTTTGGGCTCCGTTCTCAGGGTTGAGGGGTCCGCAGCGCTTTGAGATTTGGAGTTGCAGGGTATTCCAGGCTTTGGGGTTCAGGCTTCACGGCTTCAGAGCTTGTGTTTCAGGGCTTTAGAGCTTAGGGGCTTTGTCTGCTCCATGTTCCGCTCGTCCCAACATGCAATGCGTGTGCTGTGCTGCATTCTGACATTCAACAGGCCTCTCAACCCACCCAGCCGCCCAGCAATCCATACAGGCGCTTCAAAAATCAAGCCAAAACCTATACACACTAAACCCTATAGTTATAGGGTCAAGGGGCCCATGTCAGATCATAAGTGTATATATATATATATATGTATACACACATACATATGTATATATATATATATGCGCTGATATATACACATGCCTAGACACGCATACACACACACACACACATATATATATATATATATATGTACAGATACACATACAAACAGACGGACAGACATATATATATATATATATATATGTGGATATTTACATATATGTAAAATTATAAACTACATATATATATATATATATACGAAGTCCACACCCCCATGTCGTTTCTGCCTGCTACCACTGAGTCCTTGAATTCGATCAAGGCATGGTGCTTGGATTCTGTTACCTTTGAACCCCTCAACCCTAAACCCGCAAACCCCAAAACCCTAAAACCTTGAAAGCTTCAAGCCCTACAGCCTAAACCGCCAAACCCCACAACCGTTAAAACCTTAAAATCCTTAAGCCCTAAACCCCCAAACCCTCAAACCCTAACAGATCACATCTTCTTCGAGT
Source organism: Symbiodinium sp. CCMP2456 (assembly GCA_905221635.1). Lineage (NCBI taxonomy): Eukaryota > Dinophyceae > Suessiales > Symbiodiniaceae > Symbiodinium > Symbiodinium sp. CCMP2456. The sequence continues at coordinate 1,862 of CAJNDV010035778.1, forward strand.
GGCCCTGTGCATCTCGCTTCGCCGACGCTGGGGAGACCTTGTTTTCTGGCGTCTCGAGGTCTAAAGCATTTTCAAGGGATTTAGGTTCAGGGTTTAGGGTCAAGGAACTAGGGCTTAGAGTGTAGAGTCTCGGGTTTAGGATTCAGGATTTAGGGATGAAGGATTTCGGCTCAAGGAACTAGGGCTTAGAGTGTAGGGTTTGGGCTTCGTAATTCGGGTTGAGGGATTACGGGTTTAAGGTTTATGGGTTACTATAAGTGTTGAGGGTCTAGGGCCTATACGGAGAGTTTAGGGTTTGTAAGCACTTAGGGTTTAGGGCTTATAAGGACTTACGGTTTAGGGTTTAGGGTTTATAAAGACTTAAGGTTTATGGGTTTTCGGGCTATGTTCGAAGGGTTTAAGCTTCTTGTAAAAAAAACTCCGTATAAAGCCAACATCGAACCCTTCAACAAAAGATGTTTGGTGCACGGCGTACTCTCCCAGTAGAAGAGTGCAAACCTAAACCTCAAACCAGAAACCTTAGACAATGAACCCTAAACCCTAAACCTTAAACACCAACCATAAAACCTGAACCCTAAACCTAAGCCTCAAATCAAAACCGTAAACCCTGAACCCTAAACCCTAAACCCTAGGCCTCAAACCCAAACCCTTATTTCCGAACCCTAAACCTTAAACCTTAAGCCTCAAACCCTAAACCATAAACTTTAAACCCTAAACCGTACCTTCACCCCAAAGAGCCTCCTTTTTTAAGGACTTATATCAGGAAACCATAACAAGAACTCTAAAAAGGTAGGTTCTAAAAAGGTAGGTTCTTTAGGGTCCTGGTGAACCCTAAACCTTAAAACCCCTGAACCCTAAACCCCTAAACCCTAAACCGTGAACCGTGGAAACCCCTTTAAAGCCCTGGACCCTGAAGCGTCTTTTTCACGCTTAGAGGTTCATGGGACTCAGTAAGTAAGGTTATAAGTACCCTAATTGGGGTTATAAGTAAATATAAGTCTAGTTAGTCTATTTAGCTTATTTATACCCCTAGTTACTACGTCCCATGAACCTCTAAGTATACCCTAAACCCCCTCTCATCGAACCCACATAGATCCCTTACAGGAGCCCTTTAAGGGAACCCAGAACCCTAGTTTACTAAGCCCCATGAACCTCTAAGCAGAACTCCAAGGCTCAGAAACCCAAGCCGTGAACCCTTTCAAAGGAGCCCTGAACGCCTAAACCCTAAACCCTAAGCCTAAACCCTAAACCCTAACCCGAAACCCTAAACCCTGAAGCGTCTTTCTCACAGAACTCCAAATCTCAGCTTCCGGCGCCACGTGAATGATCGTGGGTCTGACCGGCAAGGCCTGCAGAAGCAACAAACCCAGAATTTAGGGTTTAGGGTTTAGGGGTTTAGGGTTTAGGGTTTAGGGGTTTAGGGTTTAGGGGTTTAGGGGTTAGGTTTTAGGGTTTAGGGTTTAGGTTAGGGCTTAGGTTTTTTTTTGGTTTAGGGTTTAGGGTTTTATACTAGCCCTAAACCTTCTGTAATAGGATCCGTTTTAAGGGATCTATAGGGCTCTGTAATCCGGTCCCCTTTAAGGGATCTATAGGGCTCTATAAAAGGGTCCCTTTTCAACGTCAGGGTTTCAAGAGGGTAAAAGGGTTGACCGTTTGCGGCTTAGGCCCTAAACTAAACCGCGCAAACACCAAACCCAAAACCCTCAACCCCAAAGCCCTGTAAACCCCTAAAGCCATAAGCCCCAAACCCTTGACGCTAAACCGTATCTGTAATTTCGAACCCTACCAAGACGCTAGAAAGCTAGTGCCTTGCTTGGATCACCAGTTGTAAGATTAGGATCTATCAGGATCCAATAATAAGAAGCTGAGGCAACCAAACAAGTGCTACATTCTAGGGTCTACTTAGAGGTTCATGGGACTCAGAAAGTAAGGTTAGCAGCACCTGAATGAGAGCCATAATTACTTTTAGCTGTAGTTACGTTTTTTTAATAAATAACTCTAGGCACCAAATCCATGATCCGCTAAGTACCCTACACCCTAAACCCTTCTAGTACCCCTGTAGATCACACAAAAGACCCTTAACGGACTCCGAAACCCTAGTTACCAAGTCCCATGATCCTCTAACTAGGTACGGAGGGAAAATCTTCGGAACTATCCTGGGCCCGTAGAGGTTAGGGGGTTTAGGGTGTTGGGAGTTATGGGTTTAGGGTTCTTGCATCTGGCGTGTTTTTGTGGCCTGTAGGAGTCGGGTCTGACACAACGGCATTAATTAGTCAGAAACATCCACACTCCAGACCCGCACCACAGCCTGAACTTAATTTGTAAACCAAACACCCTAGGCCTTAGAGGTTAGAACCATGATCCTAACCAAACCTGCAAACCTCAACCCCATTCGACAAGGCCAGGCCGTAAGACTAGACTGCGATTAGATCAAAGGCCCAAGACCCTAACAAACCCTAAAGCGTTCACTATCAGCAGCTCGACCGGCCTCGCATGAGATTGTCTCTTCTTCGCACGGCACGAGGGGCGCGGAAGCAGCAGGTGAGCGCACCTATCGGCTGTGGGAGTCATGAAGAGTACGGCGCTTTTGGCATTCAACTTTCTCAAGGTCGACGTTGTTCTTGCTTGCCTCAGGGCTGCGGCGGCTTCTATGAACTTTCTGTCGAGCTTTGGAGGATCGCTGCTGTTTGCAAGTACCGCCAAAGCTCAGGTGTACCGTGGAATAGGGTACCCCCCAACCGTGATAGGAATGGTGTCTACTTCGGGCTGGGTTCCAAACAAGTGTAGGTATGGACGCTGGCTTGATATAAGAGCCATCAGGATACTGGTTATGTGTAGCCAACAAGAGGCTGAAGCCGTCTCGTTCTGCGCTTGAGAGTTGTGGGTCAGTTTTTAGCGTTCGAGTCTTGTGGTCAGGGTATGGTCAGGGTTCTGCTTCCGGGAACCGACTGGCGGGACTGCAACATCTGAACGGCGAGCTTTCAGACCAAACACGCCAGAACCTAAACCCGAAACCCTCAACTTAAACTCTACACCCTAAACTGTAAACCCTTAGATCCTAAAGCATGGTGCAGCCTACAATGGCGTTAAGGGTCCCGGTAGTATTCCGAAAGTGAAGCTCGCAGCTCCAAAGGCCAAACCCTTCAAGCTGCAAAACGACGGTTAAGGGTTTAGTTATAGGGTGGGGAATGGGTTGGCAGTGGGTTTAGAGCTAAAGTTTAGGGTGTAGAGCGTGTAGGGTTTGCGGTTTAGTTTTTCTTTTGAGAAAAGTCACCGTCTGAGGAGCCCGAAGGAATAGCACGTGTAATGTATCGTGTTTGAAGCTCTGTACTAACCTGTAAAGGGATCTCATCTTTCCCATCTAAAGGGAATTTTAAAGGGCTACAACAGGATGCGGCTCATCTAGAAATGCGCTGCGAGCTTACAGTAAAGGTTCATGGATTCCAGGATATTAGAGTCCTCCGGGTTTCCAGGCTGGATTTGCGCACAAATCGAAGCCCTTACTACCCCAATGAGCCGGGAAAAAAAAGTTAAACTTTCAGATTACTACAGAACTATAAGAGCCCACAAAATTTATAACGGTTGGTTATTGGAGAACTAAGGCTGAGCCTTAGACTTTCTCCAGAGTTCGGGGTTTAGGGTTTGCGGGTGTTGGGGTTTGGGGTTTAGGATTCAGCAATTTAGGGCTTAGACTTTTTACTCCGAACCCTGTATTGCCAATTTTTGACCGTCAGAGGTGCACCAAGCTGGCTTTGTGATCCAACGAGCAGCGGTGTGGCCAGGGAGCTAGGGTAATTAGGATTCAGGGTTTCGTCTACCCCCAAACCCTAAACCGTAATCCCTGGACCTAGCCCCAAACCCTGAACCCTAAAAGTGCAGGAACACTATTCTGCAGGGCTCCGTGTTACAACCATACTTGAACACTGCGCAAGGGTTTCTGCGGGGCCTCGGAGAATTGAGCCCTAAACCCTAAACCCTAAACCCTAAACCCTAGACCCTAAACCCTAAACCCTTCAGCCTTTCAGGTGTGTGCCCTCAAAGATACCCAACCAGGCCGAGCTCTGTCGACCCGAAGCCCTACACCCCTAACCCCGAGGGACTAAAGGAGGGACCCTTAAAGGGACCCTTGGAGTTATATAGGGGCTCCGTGAGACTATATAAGGGGTATCAAAAGGGTTATATAGGGTGTTTGGATTAAGGGTCCCTTCTAGGGGTCCCTCCTATTGTCCCTAGATAAACCCTAAACCCTATACCCCTAAACCCTAAACATTAACCCTAAACCCATAATACGAGGAGAGCGATGCTTATCAACCTCTTATCCCCAAGCTTAATCCCAAAGGGTCCTAATTGAGTACCGACACGCTGGAAAGTAGGGTTCCGATAGTAGGACCTACTACCGCGGTTCGAGTAAGCATTCCCCCTTTCATATAGGTACTTAGGACCCTTCATAATTTGGAACTGTAGTCAGGTAATAGTCCCTAAACCCTAAATCCTAAAACCCTACAAACCCTATAAACCCTATAAGCCCTATAAACCCTATAAACCCTATAAACCCCAAACCTGATAGGGAACGGAGAAACAGCCTCACAAGGCCCCCCCTACACCCTAAACCCTGAACTCTTCTTCAAAGCTCTTCCTGAGGTCACTATAGTGGGTTTAGGGTTTAGGGTTTGGGGTTTAGTATGCAAACTCCAGACTTCAGCTTCGGAAAAAAAGGGGGTTTAGGGTTTAGGGTAGTATAGAAAGTTAAAAGAATTCGAAGAGGATCCTTGAGGATCCTCATTACAACGGCCTACCCTTCCCTAGAACGATAGCAAAATTGAACCTTCAACGCTTCCAAAGTCGGCTTGAAGGTTTCGATTCGTTCTGGTCTAAAATACTTCGGGTTGAGGGTTCAGGCTCGATAACGCAAGGCTGACCCCTAATGCGCAGCAGCTCATCATGAATGGCCCTACACCTCAACCCCTACCCTAAACCCCAAACCGAAACCCTAAACCGAAACCCTAAGCCAAACCCAAACCTGAAACCTGAAGCTTAAACCCCCTGAGCCCTAAGCCCCAAGCTCGAAGTGGGTCATGAGTGCTTCTGCCAGAGATGATGCCCAACCTACACCCTCCAGGTCCCAGCGTCGAACATGACGGTTTAGGGTTTAGGTTTCATAGGGCTTATAGGGTTCATAGGGTTCAGGGTTTAGGGTTTATAGGGTTTCTAGGGTTTATAGGGTTTATAGGGCTTACATAAGATTCGTAGCGTTTAGGATTTAGGGTTTACAGGGTATAGGCTCGTAGGGTTTAGGGTTTAGGGTTTATAGGGTTTATAGGGTTTATAGGGCTTAAAGGGTTAATAGGGTTTATAGGGCTTATAGGGTTTTTTGTAGGGATTAAAGGGTTAATAGGGCTTATAGGGTTTATAGGGTTTAGGGTTTGTATAATAGATTATAACAAAAGTCTCTGATACCAAACTGTCGTGTTTGGGACCTTCAGGGACGGGAAACGATATGGCACTGCACAGGGCAGTGACAGCTACAGAGACGGGCCGACTACGGTTTAGAGTTTGGTTTGTCGTTTAGCAGAAATTATGGGCAAAAGGATCCAGTGTGAAAGCCTAGTGATCTGGACTACGGGCTTTAAAAACGATGACCTACATGGAAGCCTCCTTGCTTAGTGCCCTGAACCGTCAAGTAAACAAACCTTCCTTATACCCCTCAGGTGAGCATGAAGATGCCAAGACTCTGAACCTAGGGCTCGGAAAGCACTTCCCTGTGCTAAGGGACAATAGGAGGGACCCCTAGAAGGGACCCCGAATCCAAATACCCTATATAACCCTTAGATACCCCTTATATAGTCTCATAAAGCCCCTATATAACCCCAAGGGTCCCTTTAAGGGTCCCTCCTTTAGCCCCTTCCCTGAGCTGTCTAAAACCTAAACCACAGACCGCCTGTAAGCTCGGAATCCCTAAACCCCTAAACCAAGGAGCCCCTAAACCAATGAGCCCCTAAACCTTTAATTGAAGGAAACTACAGGTATGGGGAGTTTAGGGTATAGAGGGCTTCTAGAAGGCTTCTAGAAGGTATATCGACCTTCTATAAGGCTCCTATAACGGTAACTACCCACCTGAAACTGTCCTAGACTAAACCCCTCAACCACTGAACCCCTAAACCCCCTAAACCCTAAACCCTAAACCCCTAAACCCTAAACCCTAAACCCCTACACCTGAAAACAACATTGGACTCCACAAGGCCCGCCGGGCCTCCGGACGAACATGAAACGAACGTAAAGTTGACGTGCTCTTTATGGTTTAGGGTTTAGGGTTTAGGGGTTTAGGTTTTAGGGTTTAGGGTTTAGGGGAAAAGCCCGAAATATACCCTAAACTTCGAACCCCTCGGCTCTAAACTCTATACGCCCTATACTGCCTAAGCCCCTAAGCTCGGCCCAAGAATCTTTCAGCTCGATCATCCCTTAGCCGATGCCCTGAGCCCTAAACCGGTCGCGGCTGAGTGGGGACCCCTAAACCCTAAACCCTAAACCGATTCAGAGCTGATCTTCAGCTGTCAGCCGGGGAGTCGTCCTTTCCTTCCAACACCTCGTCTTCCTCCGCCGTAGGCTTCGGGCTTGCAGGGTTAGGGTTTAGGGTTTAGGGTTCAGGGTTTAGGGTTTAAGGGTTTATTTATAGTAAACCCCAAAGTGGGGAAACCAGATTAAGGATAATCGTGGCTGGGGGTTCCCTTTAACATTACTCTTCAGGTTTGAGGATATTGGGTTTCCAACTTTCGGGCTTCTAATGTAAAGGTTCTGCACGAGTCTACTCGGGATAGGACAAGTGGGCATAAGGTTTCGGGTTTAAGGGCTCAGAAGTTTAGGGCTTGGTCCTATAGGTGAGGCGGGAAGCACTTGTGACATCATCAACTCTAGTAGCCTTGATAATTAGACCAGGAGGGGGGGGGTATATTACTATAAGTATAATAAGGACCCCCCATAAGAATACTATAATATAGATAATTCTTAATTAAGGCCCCTACAGTAGTCATAGCGCTTTGGGACATTGCCTTTAGGCTTACTACACTAGAGCTCGTCATCAATGCAGCCAAAAAAAGAATTCCAGATCGAAGGCTACAAGAACTCTGGCCCACACACAAGACCGCTAGTGTCAAATTTACCCAAGGCGGCCAAACAATCTCGATAATCGGTTGCGCAGACCGAAGGACAGAATAAGAAGAAACAATCAACAACCATACATGGCGTAAGAAGGGTTGAACAGAAACCAAAAACAAGAACCCCTAAACCCTAAAACCCCGGGGTCAACGAGTGCACCCAAGGATCAGCATCACCATCCTTTGTGTCCTCACGAACCGCAGGCTCCTCCTCTGGGTTTTGAAGTAACCAGGGAGAAAAAAGTATAGACTTTTTTCATAATGGTTCCTTTAAGGAACAGGTACCCAAAAAAAAGTATTAAAGTATTGTACTCCAAAGCCCAGTCCTTGATGTCGGCTTCCGACGCTTCCTCTGGTTCCGGCTCCTTCTTGCCGCCGGGTTGCTCCCCGACCTCCGGCTCCTCTGGGGTTTAGGGTTTAGGGTTTAGGGTTTAGGGTTTAGGGTTTAGGGTTTAGGGTTTAGGGTTTACTTCGAGGGTCATGGGACGTAGCAGCTTGGGATAAACAGAAGGTAGCTATACTTGACAACTTGAAACTCCAAAGACATAAACAATAAATCAACAAATCGACAAATAAGTAAATACATAAGCAAAAAATAAATAAACACATAGGGTACTTGTCAACTTACCGCAGGATCCTCCAAGTAGGTTTGGGGGGGCTTCATATGGTTTAGGGTTTGGGGCTTGAGGTTTCTAGGATTCTTTTGAGGGGGTTTAGGGGTTTAGGGCTTTTAGATATTTGGTGTTCAAGGTTGCCTCTGGGACTTTGGGCTTATAAGGGCTTTAAACCCTAAACTCCAACCCTAAACCCTAAACCCTACACCCTTAGCCTGTCTGGTGCTTAGTAGGGAATGGGGGAATGGATCCCTATGATAGTCCCTTAAGGTCCCTTATAGTAGTCCCTATAACCCATTCCCCCATTCCCTACTAAGCACCAGACGGTAGCGCTTATGGGGTCTTACGGGGTTTGGGATTCGAACTTCAGGATGTGTGCCTCAGGAAGCCTAGGGGTGTCCTGTAGGGGCCTTCATAGTTAGAAAAGGGTCATAGGGGGTTCCTTTAAAGGGTTCCTTCAAAGG
>CAJNDV010035778.1:10190-22152 GCA_905221635.1 Symbiodinium sp. CCMP2456
CGACCGCCGCCGCCGCCGAATCGCACTTTTTTAACTTTTAGGCTTCCGTTTGGGGGATCACGACTCCGGGCATAGGAAGGGGTTCGTTTTAGGTTCAGGGTTTAAGGTTTAAGGTTTAGGGTTTAGGGTTCGTTTTAGGATAGGGTTCGTTTTAGGTTCAGGGTTTAGGGTTTAGGGTATAGGGTTTATAGGGTTCGTTTTGGGATGGGGTTTTATTTTAAGGATCGTTAAGATTATCCTGAGCTGTAAACCCAAACAACAAAATTTTTGGGGATCCCTTATGAAGGATCGTTAAGATTATCCTAAACCCTAGACCCAAAGACCCAAACCCCAAAACCCTAGAACCATGGAACCCCTAAACCCTAAAACCCTAGAACCCTAAACCCAACACCCCAAAACCCTAAAAACCCTAAATTACTAAACCCTGAAACCCCAGAACCCCTAAACCCAAAACCCCAAAACCCCTAGAACCCCCAAACCCAAAACCCCAAAACCCTAGAACCCCTAAACCCAAAGCTCCAAAACTCGGGTCTGGGACGGACCCATCGCAGCCTTGCGAGCGCAGCATCTGAAAGCAGGCCGGCGGCATGCCTCAGTTAGGGTTTATATAGGGTTTCGGGATTTAGGGTTTAGGCTTTAGGGTTTAGGGTTTCGGGATTTAGAGTTTTCGTCTATCTTTAAGCTAGAGCTTTTGGGTCCCTTTGAGGGATCTGTAGGGGTACTATAAGGGTTTTCTTCTTTTGACACCTCTTTTCCACTTGCCCGTTAAGTTAGTTACGCCAACGTTGGCTGAGGCTGTAGCCAGCTGTGACGGCCTGAAGAAAACATTTCTCAAGTAGCGCTCTACATTCAGCTAGGTCAACCGCCGGTCTCAATTCTTCCACGACTCTAGCCCAAGTTATTAGACCTGGAAACCCAATAAGCTTCCCTGAGAGCTGAGAGGCACTGCAGGCTGAGGCACTGGCAGATAACAACTGCAGAACTTAGAACACTATGCAGCTTGGCCAGTACCTTCCTTCGCAGATCGCCCTCACTCTGGACTACCGGAGTCTACTTCTCTTAAGTAGGAAAAGGCTTTCTGGTGGTTCACGGCAATTCTAGACAATAAAAGCTACTTAGGGATTACAAACAACACCCACATGAAACCCCGATGCCGCCACGGGATAACACCCCACTCCCCCCCAAAAAAGGCTGCTCTGCCTGTACCATGCAAACCCTAAACCCTATACCCTACACCCCAAACCCAAAAAGTCCTAAACCCTAAACCCTAAACTCAATCTGCGACTCTCCCAGTCGTTGAGGCAGGCACGGATCTCTCCCAGGCCAGGGAAAGGAAGGCAAGCGCGAAGCCCACGATAACGATCTGATCGAGTCGTTGTCTGTCTGGTGCTCAGTAGGGAATGGGGGAATGGGTTATAGGGACTACTATAAGGGACCTTGAAGGACTATCATAGGGATCCATTCCCACATTCCCTACTAAGCACCAGACAGTTGTGTTTGGGATGTGGGACTAGATTTGCTTACTCATTGGCAGATAGAGGCATAGATAGATAGAACGCTGGATAGACAAGTGATCGATATAGATAACAGCCCAAACCAACACTGACACTTAAACACCAACTATTGAAGGTCTGGTCTGTACTAGGAGGTAGGTTTCACCACGCGTGTTCGTGTGTCTTGTCCGAATGCAGAGATGCAAGGATCAACAGCCGCTGTAGACGTCCCGGCATCTTTTATCATGAGCCGGATCAGCATCGTAGTAAGCCCCAAATCCAAAACCCTAAAACCCAAGCCTCTAAGATGGAAGCCCTAAACCCCTAAACCCCAACCCCTCCCCCCACCCCAGCCGTCAGCCCTAGCCCTCAAAGAGCCCTAAACAGTCATAAACCCCTCGCAAGTCACTTTAAGAAACCCCATAGAGGAAACTTTAACATTAAAACCTAAATCGTAAACCTAAACCCTGAAGCCTGAGTCCCTAAACCCGAAATCACCGAATCCCAAAATCTCCCAGGCCCGAAAGCCTTCAAGGCCCTCCCCCTATCATTGACCCTCGGCCCTTGGGGGGCCCTTCGGGGCCTGAACCCTAAACCCTAAACCCTAAACCCCAAACTCTAAACCCTAAACTCTAAACCCTAAACCCTAAACCCCAAACTCTAAACCCTAAACCCTAAACCCCAGGCTCTCTGGGGGAAGCCTAAAAGAGCCGGGATCCCGGGCAGATGCTCCTGGGTAGTTTTCTTCCAGGTCCCTCCAAACCTGGCGCGCTGGGGCCCCGAACTTCGGAGTTCCCGTTTTAGGGTTTAGGGTTTAGGGTTTAGGGTTTAGGGCTTTGGGGTTCCGTTTTTTGGGCTTATAGGGCCTAAAGGGGTTTGGGAGTTTCAGGTTCGGTTTTAGGGTTCATGAGGTTTAGGGTTGAGGGCTCGGCTTAAGGCTTGTAGTGGTGCTCTAGCAATCTTACCTAGGCCATTGTAAATGTTTGGTTGCTGTAGTTTCTTGGGTCGTAACCGGTTAGTTATCCAAAACATAACATGTACGGCATTCCAGGGGTTTAGGGTTAGGATTTGGGGTTGAGGCGCCTTGAGGAACAGCAAGGGGGGTGGTGCTACTTGCAGGGGCATGGGACTTAGTAAATAAGTTGATATGTGTCCTAATTGATTTGGATGATAAGTTATATGGGCGTATAACTTTCGTTACCGTCTTTATAACCCTGGCTACTAAGTGCCACGATCCTCCAAGTACTCATGAAGGCGTACCCTGAACCCTAAACCCTAAATACTAAAACTAAAAGAACCCACACTTCTAGCGCTCAACTGTCGCGTTGACCTGTGAAGGGTCTTGTCTGGTTTAGGGTTTAGGGTTTAGGGTGCAGAGTTTGGGGTTTAGGTGCTAAGTGCAATATGATACATTACATATATATATATATACATAATCAATATATATATATATATATATAGCTAGCAACCCAAAAAGTTTCTCTTAAGACCGCTGTAGAGGTCGGATCTAAGGCGGTTCTTTTTCTCTCTGACCGTGCTGCGGTTGATTATCAGCGTTTCTGTTTGGGCCTGTTGTAGGGGCCAGAATAATTACCTGCTTTATTTTTTTTATTTTATTATTTTTTTTTTTTGGGGGGGGGGGGGGCTCCTTATTATAAGTGTGGTATAATGGGCCCCAAATCCCTATTCTAATTATTAAGGCCCCTATATTAGGTTTACCGGTTGGGGTGGATGTCGGGGCTAACGTTGGAAACTGTGAGCTTGGAGTTATATATTTCAGGAGTTCGTTTGACGGCGGCAGGGTGCTTCTGGCTTCGTCTGGGAGCAGCTTGTGTAGACTGGAGTTCTTAGCAGGGGAATCAACGAGAACGGTTTTCTTTCTGAACTTCGACCTTTGCATTGCAGAAGCTTGGCACCCCATTTACAAGTATGATGCTGCATGTATAAAAGTGCATCATTACGTGCATAAAGATGTGTGTATACACCTGGTGTCAGTCAGAAATGTGCTCCGCTGCTACTGCGCACCTCGCAGATGTTTGCTTAGCGGAGGGTCTGCGACTTTCAGTCGCGCGGTCGCAGAGCGGCTGGCCTGTCCCTTCGTGCACGGAAAGACAGTCCCGTCACCAGCTTTCCAAAAGAGGGCCTTCTGGGGCGTTTAGAGTCACCAGATAAGCAGAAAATTCAGTAGGTCTTCAGGAGTCAGGATTAGGGCATTCCTGCTGAAGTCTCACAGCATTGGTCCTGGACCTTCGCTTCCAACAGCCATGGCGCTGCGCAAGCGGACTGGAGTATGTGTCCAGGCCGTGTTTCTAGGGCCGCTCGGCTGTCACAGTTCACTCTCGACGAAGAACCAGCAAAGGAACCAACTAGCGCAGCCAGAGCAAATCAAGAGGAATACCAGTAATCACAGGACGAGGAGCTACCGGAAAAACAATAGGTTGATGCCCGCAGTTTGCCCTGAGACTTACACCAGCATTTTCTGCCCGCATAAGCTCTTAGAGGTTTGGTTGCAGACCCTAAAGCCTAAGCCCAACAAAGCCCACTGCAGCGAAGGATTATGGTCGCGTGGCAAAGCTCCTGGGTCGAAAAGTCCGGGGGGTTCTCAAAGTTAGGTGTCGTTTAGGGTCTAGGGTTATAGGGCCATTACCAGGTGGACGCAAGTTACCCAAAGCCTCATCCGGAAAACTAGCCAAAGCCCTCAACTGAAAACCCTGATGACATTTTATTTCGTTTCCGAGTTGCGAGAGCGTAATGACATTGAATTTAGAGGTAGTGGCAAGTTGCGCCCCATATATCAATATAAAACAGTGGGTTCCACCGATTCCAGTCGGAAGGCAGTAAGTGGTTTGAGATGCAAGACAAGGGGATTTTGGCAACATAGGCAACTCTAAAAGCTAGGATCCTTGTTGCTTTACAATCAGGAGTACACACCTTGTCGAAGCCTGCAAATTCCCTACACAACTTTGTTCAATGAGGTACCCCTATCTTACTCTAAGGACACTCCCCACACCCGAAAGCTGATTCCCTAGTGCGCTGCATCCGACCATCGTTTTTTGGTGAATGCCATAGCTCAGCCGTATCGGTTCCGGGCGTAGGCTTTGAGTTTTTTGGTGCTTGAGGCTTGGAGGTTTGTGGGCTTGGAGATTCAGCTTAGGGTTTAGGGCATATCATAGGGTGGCCGGCTCCTTGTGACGCTTCGGAGTCGGGTGCTTCTTCCTTAGGGTTTGTGTGGATATCTTCCTTCATTGTGCTTAAGCGTCCTTCAGGTTTAGGGGATCGTAGTCTGGCTAGACTTGAGGTTTAGGGTTTTAGGGTTGGGTCCAATAGCAAGGAGGGCTTAGGGTTAAGAGGCTCCTGCTTGCGAGCTCATTTCAGAGGCTGCCAAGGGCCAGCCTCGGCTGGGCTATAGGGTTCCTGTGACAGAAGAGGGTTTCGGGTTTACCTTAAGAACCCAAAACCGACTTTTTTGTAGGGTCCCTATAAATCCCATATTAGGGTTTGTAAGAAGAACCTACAAACAAGTGGGTTTAGGGTTTAGGGTTTAGGGGAAGATTTGTAAAATCAACAAACAGCCCGACTGTTGCCAGCCGCACGCGACAATGCTGACGGCAACGACGAGAGCGGGTCATGTTACTAACCACTCCAGAAGCTGCAGCAATATGAAGAAGTACAGAGAAGTGGGCGGGGCTCATCGGAAACTGAAACCTAATGAAACTCATATTCCCCCCATATAATTCTTAAAACCAAGAGGCGACACTGCAAGCCGTGCGACAAGTTCCGGAGTGGGAGTGCCAGAAAATGAGAGGCCTTAACAAAGACCCTGAACAAGACAATCCTCGTACTAAGGATCCCTGAGAAGAGTATCCCTGGTTTCAGAAGCCCCATATTTTCATAAACTGCCACATAAACCCTTAAACAATTGCGAAGCCTTCTAACATCTCTGAAAAGCCGTTGAAAATACAGTCTTCCGTTATCAAAAACCACCAGACGGAGATATCCCAAACCTGCAACCCTATGAGCTCTAAAGCTAGACCCTTTGCTCCGCAATTTTTCCAGGTTACCGACTGTTCCAACAAGAGCTCATTGCACCGATTTTTGGCGGCACAAGGGCGAAGAATAGGGGTTTTATTCATAAATGGCTTCGTTTCTTGGCTGATTAGGGTTCCAAAACGTTTTTTGGGGCTATCAGGCCTCTATGCTACGGAGGTTAGTTCTGCAGTCAATATTTCAAATCTCGCTAGGTGTGCTAGAAGGGCTCTAGAATATTAGGCGGGGTTCTGTTCGAGATTTGTAGGGGTTCGAACAAGTAGGGGTTTACAGCATAAGGGTTCCATAGGGGATCTGTATCGGTGTTGATTTCATGGTTCTATAGGGGCCCATCGTTGGTAAGGGGTTCTACAAGGGTTCTATAGGGGTTCCATGCGGGTTTAAAATGTGCTTCAGGGTTCAAGGTTTGTGGGTATGAACACTTCGAAGTCTGATGCCCCGCCACCCCTTGTTTGACTTATCGGTCCTTCAGAGGCCTCAAGGTTCATGGCCAGGACTAAGTCTGCAGTGCGTCCTCATCGACACTGTTCGGCTGTCTGCGCGATTCGACTGAGAAGAGAGGATTGAGGTAGGCATTGGATCTGAGCTGGATAGGTCCGCTTGCTTGTAGTGAGGTCATGGTTCAGAGCCGGCTGCGAACGATTCGGAAGCCTGAACATGCCTAAGCATAAAGATCTACGTCTTTTGGCTTAACGTCTCAATTGGAGTCAAGACGACCTGCTGATCCTAAACCGAGATACCCTGCAAAACCCCTTGAAAGGGCCCTAAACCCTAAACCCTAAACCCTATAAACCCTAAACCCTAACCCTTTTCACGGACCTTTTACGAAGTAACAAAACACCACAGCCCTCAAGCCAGATGTCAGCCCCGACTAGAGCCTGAAGGACGAAAAGAGCCCCTACAAAGTAGAGGCCCTATGCCCTTATACTATGAATCCTATATGTATGTCTCTAAATTAGGGTCCCTTTTTAGGTCCCCAATATAGTACGGCACCCTTATCAAGCATGCCCCTAAAAGGGACCCTAATTTAGAGAACTACCCATATGGTATTTGAACCTTAAACCCTTTTAGGGCTCTTTTCGTCCTTAAGGAGAAGATACCAGATTTCATACTGCCCCGCCGTTCCAGGAGCCATGTCTATGATGTCGAGGGAACAGCGAATCCAAAGGCAACTCTGGTTTGTAAGCGTTACAAGGCTTTACTGTAGGGGGCCTCGGGTGTATAGGCTTTATGGTGTCTGGTGTGTCTGGGAAAGTCACGGGTACTGAGGTCTCGATTATATAGGGCCTATACCCTAAACCCTAAACCGTAATATAGGGGTTGCATGAGCTTAGGGGCAGTTATAGGGTTTGGGGAGCTCGGGGTTTAGGTTGTTCGAGGTTTAAGCTTAAGGTATGTTGCTGTTTTATACGGTGATACTCGGGCAGGATCTGGCTGAAGACTTCTCGGTCTTGATGTTATGCAGCATTTTGGGAGGATATCAAGATTTTCCCTGCGCCCCACTACCTTAACTACGCTCTGAACCCTGTTGCTGCCATGAAGTGGATGGAGCGTGAATCCTGCCTCCGGCTCCAAGTATACGGCGCTTTGGTACAGTGCAGCTCCCCGAAACTCAATTGAGCCCTGAGCCCTATACTTTTTTGTGCTGTCCTACTAAACCTTAACACCCTCAACTGTATCTGCAGGCCAAAAGCCGCGATCAACAGAAACGAAAGCAAACTTTGTGGTGCTGGTTCATGTTTGAAGTGCCGACTCTATAAGTGTTCCTGTAGTGTCTACATCAAGAGTTTAACTTAAGTTGCCAAGAAAAAGACACCGATGTGATCTACTATAGATTTCGATTACGGTTATCTTTATTGAAACTCCTACACAAGAACCCGGTAGTAGATCATGGCAATTCGAACCCCGAGAACCCCCAAACCCTAGGACTTTCTTTTGAGCGCCTCCGAACGGCTCAGTTGCAGAGGTCCCAGTATATGCAGCTGCAAACCGCAACCCGGAAATGGCACAGATACACCTGTGTGCATACAAATGAGCTACACAAGCTATATGAGTTCTGCATACTCTTGTATATGCATAAGGATATTTTGTACTAGATCTACATGCATGATGTATTATGTATGGAACCGAGCCCGCAGGCCATTGCACAGTGGCCTTACCTCGTGGTCCGCGCCTAAGAGACAGAGCAACTTTCCCGTAGCAGCGACGAGGAAGGCCTTGGTAATCTTTAGGTCTGGGAAGAGAGTCCTCCAAGCCCTCCCTTTCTGCGAGTCTGCACGTCATAAGCCAGGCATCCCGAATTTCTAGGTTCGTCCCCGCGCAGCCTCTAAACTCCATACCCCGAGCCCTAGACCCTTAATCCCACACCCTAAAAACCCGGCCTCCACCGAAACCCTCATCTCTAAAACCTATTTACTCTAGTCTCTGATCAGGGTTCCCCCACCCTAAACCCTGAACTCAGCAGCAGAGCAGGTATCCTTTTATCCAGTTTTGGGCGGGGTTACGATATTCCCTATGTAATCCTTGAACCTTCAGTTCCTACAAGATACTGGACAAGCAAGCGACGCTTGAGGAGTCGATGCTTTCAGCCCCTGGATCCGCCCCCAGAAGCTATACTCAGTATAGGATTCCATGGGGTGGAGGGGAGGGGAGGTGTGGCAGCCCTGCATCATATATAGAGGCGCTTCAATACTAAAAAAACAGCCCAGCCTGCGGCGCAGTATCCCCTTCACGGATTCCGATGGGGACTTGGGGACTCTAAGGCCAAATAAGGGGGGGATACCTCCACCACAACAACAACAACAACTACTACTACTGCTACTACTACTACTACTGCTACTAAGTACTAATTATTCAGATCCCTTTGTTAATTCCAACTGCGCCTCTGCGCACAAACAGCTGGGTAGAGAGTTGCAGGATGGAGGCTTCAAAGGTTTAAAGGAGGCTGCAGCACAGCCGGAGTTCAGGAATGAGCGTTCGTGAGGTATGATCTGTGAAGGTGCTTCGGGCTTTTCGGCGCCGACATGGTAGATTGGAATCGGAGGATATTGGAAGAATCCGAAAGACTCAGTTCTTTACATCTCTTTTACTGGTGCCTTCGTACCACCCAGCTCTGTGGCGAAAATCATAGGGAACACTTGTCAGTGGTCCAGTCTGGTCCAGCTATGACTGGGACCCTTTCGTACACTACACCAGTTGTGTCCTTGTCCTTCTGATCTACATCATTTGGCAAAACAATCACATGCAACCATAGATTCATATAAAGCAACCATCTTGACTCAGCTTGACATGAACAGGCAGGACACCTTTCGCTAGGAATCGGGTTCCGTCACTGCCTCCGTCATCTTCGACATCACCATCAGCACGGCGAGTTTCATGATCAGAACAGTGCAAGAGAGAAAAAGCTATCAAAGGCAGCCAGGACCCAGACACGAAAGCGATGCTGTCTGCCAGGATACGTTGTTGGTTGTTGTTGTTGTTTTTTCGTTGTGTGTGTGTGTGTGTTTATGTGACCGCGTCTGTATGTATATATACATGTGTATATATATAATATATGTATGTGAAATTATCTGTGTGTGTCCTTGGACTTGTACTCGTGTTTACGAAACATCGGAAATACCAGTAGCATCTAGAGTGGTGAACAGTCGAGCACGAGAAATTTAGAGTCAGTGCAAGTATGTTGCAGCGATGATAGCTCGGATTGCAATGTTCCTCTTCATGGGCATGAAAAGATGAGTAACGAGGGCGATGCATGGAATCCAAGAAGAACACCTGCCGCAATGGGCCGGAAGAAAAGGGAATGGGACATTACCACGCCGATTCCGTATGTGCTGTTCATCATCGAGCCATTATGGTCCCTAAACCCTAAACCCTATAGGACCGGTTCTCTACAGGGTCCGAAAAGAGAGGAGCCCTCTGGGGCGAATTCCTAAAGCCTAAACGGTAGAACCAATCCTGAAAACCAACCCCGACCACATCATGTCCGAGTTGTGAGAGCATGAACCGCTGAAACCCCCTTCAGAAAACAAGGCGCCCAAGCCTAAATCCATGTGCGATTCCTGAGGCCTCCACGATTTTCCTAATGGAGTGCCTTGCCTGCAGCTTCACCAAGAGCCCAAGACCCCCCCGAATTGGGTAGTATACCCGAAATCATAATCAGGAGCCTTCCTTAATTGGGCAATATACCCGAAATCATAATAAGAAGCCTTCCTTAATTGGGTAATATACCCGAAATCATAAGAAGGAGCCTTCTACAAACGAAGGCATGCTCCCCAGTTCAGTTCGTTGGCCTCTTCAGGGGCACACAAATCCCCGAACTTAGAAACCCAAGCCCTAACACTCTCAAACCGCAACCCCTTACAACCCAAAACCTGAAAGCCCTAAACCCTTATAAAACCCTAAACCCTTATAAACCCCTAAGCCCTTGTAAAGCCCTAAACCCTTATAAACCCCTAAACTCCTGAAGCCCTCAAGCCCTGGGTCGGCCATGCAGGCTTCGAAGTTTCATGACATCAGCCGGGTCTGTGGATTTTGATTTCGGTACCTTCGCGCTAACTATTGCATATCCAGTCGCGATGATGTTAACCCAAAGCCAACAAACCCTTATAAACCCTAAGCCTAACTATTGCATACCCAGTTGCGATGCTGTTGGCGTCTCGGACTTGGGAAACGTCTTGCTTCGGGGTTTAGGGAGGGGTTGGGGGTTTAGGGATTCGGGTTCAGGGACGAGGGGTTCGGGGTTTAAGGGTTTAGGGGGTACGGGTTCGACAGAAAGAGTTCAGAATGGAACGAAGCCCCGGGGACACCACGGTACTGCTCGCATGTGCTCGTGAGCATGCTGCTGCCTTTGAGCTGATCCCTAAACCCTGCATCCTTGAACCCTAAACTCTAAACCTAAACCCTATAGCTCTACAGCCCTAAACCCAATACTCCTAAATCCGGATAGCCCTAAACCCCTAAAAACCCTAAGCTCCAAAATCTGAACCCTTCAGTCCGTAAACCCCAATAAACCGCAGAGTGCTCTTTGAGGAATTGTCAGAGAAGGGACTGCGATGACTTCTGTGACTTCCCACCCCCCAAGCCGGCGTTCTCCCTAAGGTTTCGGGTTTCGGGTTGCGTTCAGGGTTTATAGGGCATTTATGATATGGCTAGACTTGAGTCCGGTGGCAAAAAAGGGTCTTATGATATGTCACGGCTACTAAAGTGCACGCTGCAGGGCTAAACCCTAAACCCTAAACCCTAAATCCAAACAAGAGTCTTCACGAGTCGTTTCTCAACTCCCTCGCGTATTCCGTCGGATCCAAACACCTGTAAACCTCAAGCCCGACAGACTACGATTTACTCAAGGGTTGAGGGTTTAGGGTTGAGGGTTTTGGGTTGAGGATTTAGGGTTGAGGGTTTTGGGAATAGTGCCTTGAGCCACTTATGATTCAACACTCTGTGTCAGGTTCATGACCTGCTTCCTGCTGATCCTGCTGCTGCGTCACCGGAGCTTGCAAGAAGCCGCCCACGGTGACTACCATGGTTCGCATGTAGGGTCCGAGGCTAGGGTCAACTATTGGAACTAGGTGGTTGAGGTAAGCCCAGCGGCTTAAGCCTCAGGAATCTTTCTGCTCCTGGTAGATGGCGCTTTTTTTGGTTTAGGCTTGTTTGATGTCTTTTGGGTTTAGGGCTCAGGGCCTCGGAGGTTTTAGGTTCGGATTCTTGAGTTTTCGGTTCCGTGGCTTAGGACCTCGCGCTAAAAGGAACGAACGAGCATCACCGACATTCCCAAGACCCTAAACCCTAAACCCTAAACCCTAAGCAGCTTGAGTCGAAGCACTCAGCGATGCCCTGTCAGAACCTCGACCCTCCAAGCCCCAAGGGACCCCAAAACCCTCAAAAGTGCCCCAAGTGCTCCTACCCCCTAATGCTTGAACGCCTAAATCCCTAAGTCCGAGCCCCTGAGCTACAAAGCCCAGAAAGACTTCCCTAAATAACCCCGACGCCTCCCCACCTCAATCTCGCCTGTCTGTGCCTAGTTGTGAGTGCTGAAACCTCAAGAAGACCTTTTTCGAAACAAAAAACCCAAGCCCCTAAACCCCGTGTTACACCCCACCCCAAACCTCCCCCTCAAACCCTAAACCTGAAACCTCCAAGTGATACCTGCTTAGAGGTCTCTGTTAATGCATCTTGAAGACAGTATCGTGGTGGACCTTGCCAGGCTTGTCCGAGTGTGA
Organism: Symbiodinium sp. CCMP2456; assembly: GCA_905221635.1. Classification (NCBI taxonomy): domain Eukaryota; class Dinophyceae; order Suessiales; family Symbiodiniaceae; genus Symbiodinium; species Symbiodinium sp. CCMP2456. Next base: position 21,949 of record CAJNDV010035778.1, read on the forward strand.
GTGTCAAAAAAAAACCTGAAACCCTCGGACTTGTGAGGATCGTGGCCTGCTGCGTGCGAGAGTGAGAGTCGCAACGCTCAACAAACCCAGAGACTCCAAAAACCCTTCAATTCAGGAATCTACCCTAAATTATAATAGGATCCCTAATATGATTTTAGGTGGATTCCTTAATTAAGGGGTTTTGGAGTCTCTGGGAACATAGAA
>CAJNDV010035782.1:0-10000 GCA_905221635.1 Symbiodinium sp. CCMP2456
GTTTCGGGTTCAACCCTAAACCCTAAACCCTAAAACCCTGAAGCCCTAAAGCCCTAAACCCTAAACCTAAAACCCTAAACCCTAAAACCCTAAAGCCCTAAACCCTAAACCCTAAACCCTAAACCTAGAGGGCTCGGAGTTTAGAGCCTGCTTTCAAGACCTCAGAGTCCGCAGGATTCACGGTCGGGGGTCTAAGGTTTGGAGATCTCCGGTCCGTTGCCGTTGTGTTAGGGTTTAGGGTTTAGGGTTTAGGGTTTAGGGTTTAGGGTTTAGGGTTTAGGGTTTAGGGTTTAGGGTTTAGGGTTTAGGATATGGGGGTTTCCGAAAATAGGGGGTACCTTATTCTGGTGTCCTTATAATTAGGATCCTACTATTTAGGGTACTATATTGGGGTCCCCTATTTGCGGAAACTCCCATATAGGGCACCAAGAATGGTCACAAGCAAGAGCAGCATCGGCAGCAGCACTGGAGTTCGACTACTACAGCGCCATTTCCCCGAGCACCCTTGACCTTAAACTAAACCCATAGCCCCTGCGTTTTCAGCAGGTCAACCCAGTTCTGGCCGGGTACTTTGCGCGGACGGCTGCAGCCCTGATGTCCAAGCACCAGAAAGAGGTCGGGGGCTTCGGGTCGTTCCCCCCCGCAAGACACGTAGCTAGGCATCAGAACCCAGCGTTTCGGTTGTGAGGAACGCTTTCACAGGGTATTCCAAAACACCTTAAGTAGTTATGACGTCCGTATCATTTGTGTCCTCATCTTCAGATTCGGCACTGAGCCGCAGATCCTTGGTCCAAAATGCTGGACCGTGTCTCCGGGACATGTAACCCTAAACTACTCGTTAACAGCATGACTGCAATCCAGAAGTCCCAGACATAGACTTCAGTTGTTGGTGCAGAGGCTGTGTAGAGTTTGCAGGATGCACTTGTGTGTGTGTGTGTTGATGTGTTCGTATTGGTTGGTATATATATATATATACATAAACATATACATACACACATGCTATGCTTTGCTCCTGTGCAGAAAAGGTTTTCGAAATCTAGGTGGATGGATGGATGGATAGACAGATAGATCACCTGCTTCCTTGCTTTATTGCTTTCATCAGTATAAAAGCATCGACGTATGTGTAGCGGTTGCATGAGTGGTGAGGAAGTGACTTGTTTTTGTTAGACCCTGCTCCTCGAACATGATCATCAGTTGCCTTGAAACGGGTTTTGGGATGATTACATGCTTGTGTTCGCAAAGTTACTTTTCATGTGTCACAGGGTTCTCTTTGCAAGACTTTGTTGGTTGGGTTTGATGAATGTTTTCATATGTTCGCGACCTGGAGCCCTAGCCCCCAGCTCTAGAACAACGGTTACGGTTTAGGGTTCAGAGTTCAGGCTCACGGTTTGGGGTTTAGGGTTTAGGGAGAGCCCTACCATCCGGACCCAGAGAACTCAGTGGAGGTCCTGGAGTACATACGTCAGCGCGGTCCCGAACAGCTGCTGACGGAATTCCTGGATCGGATTCATCTGAGGCCGTCACGTGGGAAGCGGTCGCTTTAGATTTAGGGCTCCGGGTAACAAGTCGCAAATCCCTAAACCCTAAACCCTAAACCTTGGAAACCTGAGTGCAGCCTCAAGCCCCAAACTCCAGACGAGGCATCGATTTGGGATACTTTGGAGATTCCCTTAAGGAAACAGAAAGAGCCCTAAACCCTAAACCCTAAACCCTAAACCCTAACCCGCCACATCAATTTGGGGACTGTTGAAACCTAGCATACCTTCGCAGGTCCTTGGCCGAGCTGTTCGCGCGACTGCTCTGTGCAGAAGGCGAGGCTCAGGCGGGGTCTACGAAAGTTTTTGGGGGTTTAGGGTTTAGGGTTTAGGGTTTAGAGCTTAGGGTTTAGGGTTTAGGGTTTAGGGTTTAGGGAGGGTTTCCGGGTCTCTAGCCCGGTCTTGGTGGTGAGGTTGCTGCTTTATTTTCTGGGCTCAGGGTTTTAGTTTTGAGGGTTGCCGGTGCGGGGTGACATGTGGACCGATTGGACATAACCGAGCAAATATGCTCTCCGATGAAAGACAAGTGCATCATAATATAGGGCCCTCAAAAATTACCTCTAGATTTTTTGGGGGTTCCTTGTTATAATTTTAGCATCCTATCCCAAACCCTATGTTGATTATTAAAGCTCCTACATTAACCCTAAGCCCTAAACCCTAAACCCATTGCTTTGTGGCGAAGACTGCATTGGCTTCTGGAAGAACCGCAAACTGTGACCTCCAAACGTGGTCTGCTGGGCGTCGTGCCGTAGCTGATAACATCCTGACTGCTCAGAGACTCCAATATCCCTTAATTAAGGAATATACCTTCAATCATATTAGGGATCCTACTATAATTTAAGGTATATTCCTTAATTAAGGGATATTGGAGTCTCTGGGTGATGGTCCTCATGGTCGCAGTCCGCCTCAAGCAAACAAGACATAAATGAGGTACCGATGCGAGGCGGGACCATTGTCGATATCAACGAAGATTTTGGAGTGAAGCTCTGTCAAAGCATTGCTGGTTTGTTGTCCAGCATTTTCACCAACCCCGATGGCGAGTTTTCCTCTGATGAGTTGCTAGGTGGCACTCGCTGGGGGCAGCACTGGCACTACCACTAGCACTGAGCAGTACTGAAACTAGTACTAGTATTACTACAGAAAGGTTAATACTTGGTTTGGGGTTCAAGTAGTCTTCAAACCTTGAACTCAACCCAGACCCAAACCCTAAACCTCTTCACGGTTCCCATGGGCGGGTCCCTTAATCCCTAAATACCTTAAAATAGCCTGCCGCTTTAGGGCTCCTTGTTGTGATGTCCTTATGTAAGCCGGTAGGTTTTTCAGGGTCCAGGAAATCCTAAAACCCTAAACCCTAAATCCTACTCCAGCGCTTCGCCATATCGCCAAAGAGTTACATGCACCATTCCTGGAAGTGACTTCGCTTCGACTCAGGCCCTTTACAGGAACCTGAAGCCCTGAGCCCTAAACCCTAAGCCCGCTATAACCCGGAGACCTAACCCCAAAGAGCGACCCCCAAGTAAATCGCCAAAAGAGTTCCCTTATCATGGTATCTTCAACTCTTCAACCATTTCCTCAACAAGAATAGTATAATGGGCCCCAGAATCCTATTCTGATTATTAAGGCCCCTATGTTATTGTCAAGGGCTTGCATTCCAGAGCCCTGAGACTCAGGGCCTAGGAAAACCATCCAAGTACCCGAGTCTTTCAAGCGGAGGTCGTTTTCCCAACTGGGAACCTCGTGGCCCAGTTGTTGGAGAAGTGGCAGGAGGGTTCAGAGTTCAGAGTTGTAAGTGTTTAGGGTATTTAAAGCCCAAACCTCTACAATCTAGAATCTAGACCCGGAACTGCTGATCTGGTACCCTAGACCCTAAAACCTTGAGACCCTAAACCCTGAAACCCTTAAACCCGAAACCCCAAAGAATAACCCTAAACCGTTTAGACTTCAGGCCGGTAGGCTGGATTTAGGGTTTAGGGTTTAGGGTTTACGGTTTAGGGTTTTGGGTAACCGACTTGATAGTCTAGAGTAAAGGGCCGTAGAGTTTAGGGTTTCGGGTCTGGGGAGGCTTTGGGTTTAGGAGTTTAGGGTTTAGGTTATGAATCCGTGGTCTACATTAACGCTAAGGCTCTAAGACCTCATGTTTTAAGGCTTTTGGGCCCAAAGACCATACTATGTAAGGCTTTTGGGCTATTTTGAGCCTTAGGTTAATTAATGTAAGATGCCATGCGAAAGCCTTTTGTTCAAGTAACGTAGTATCATGGTTAGGATCTGCTACATTGAAGGGTAGGTAAGGTACAAGCATAGGAGTGGTCATTTCGTTGAGATGAGCATGCTGTTGAATGGAAGACGTGTCTGCCCGTGCTCAAGGGCATTGGGGAGCCATGCCACTGGCCAGCACAACTGGGATGAGAAGCAGGGGCGAGGAAGTCGAGACAGCGAGAGTCAACTTTTGACTTAGATCCGGCTTTGGTTGCGACGTTCTTTTGGTCGCCCGCGTCAGAAGGAGGCAAATTCCCTGGCGCAAGAATCGCAGAAAACCTGGGGTTCATTGTGTCCTCAAGGATTACGGCGTCCGCTGACTCAGAGAGCAAGCCTGGCATCCAGCCATACAACTCATCCTTGTGGACTGTCTTCGATGTCTTTGGCTTCACTGGGCCTTCTTCAAATAGACGAAAGTGTTGAGAATGCACGGTTTAGGGTTCAGGGTTTAGGGTTTAGGGTCAGGCAGCTTTTGCTGAAAGATTACTTGTCGGTTGCTGCATGCCCTGCTGATTGGTCCGTGGCGCAACCCCCAAACGGGGGTACCCAGAGGCCCCATAGTAGTTCCTTTTTGGGGTTCAAATATAGAATCCTATAAGGCAATCCCAAAAAGGAACTACTATGGGGCCTATGGGTAGAGTCTGATCCCAGAGGCATCACTTAGGTCTATCCATGAAAGATGCCCGAGTCTCTGTAACTCCGGCTCTCCATGCAACCCCACGCCCTAAGCCCCTAAAACCATAAAGCCCCAAAGAAAGCCGAGGCACCTTCTCTGCCCTAAACCCTAAACCCCTATTATAAACCCTAAACTCTAAACCCTGGACGACTTGAAGGGTTGTGCTTTCATCAGAGAGCGCTTGGTGTTTGGATTCGTTTCGCCCCGATGCGCTCAGAGCGTTAATGTGCCAGCTTGTCATCGCTTTGTCGCAGCGCGGCGGCACGCACCCTCTTGCCACAAATGTCGAGCAACTGACGGTTTTGGGCTAAGGTTTCGAGCTGTGTTTTTTTGACTCGCTTTTGCTCTTACGGCTTGAAGTTTAGGCTTGTCGGCTTCCTTTGGATCCCGAAATCCCTACATACCGAAATCCTAAGGCCCAAACCCTGAACCCTGGACCCCAAAGCCTTAAACCCTATGTGGGTAGTTCTCTAAATTAGGGTCCTTTTTCAGTCCCCAAAATAGTACGGCACCCTTATAAGAAGGACCCTAAAAGGGTACGCTAGTTTAGAGAACTATCCACTGTGCGAGGATTCAGATGCAGGGAGCGATGCGCAAGAGCCGGGCTCTTGGCTTCGGGCTGGGGGCCTAAATAATTACCTATACTATTTTGGGGGCTCCTTATTACAACTATACTATAAAGGATCCCAAAACCCTGTTGAAAATTATTAAGGCCCCCATATTAGGGTTGGGGGCTGTAGGGCTTTGGAATTACGGATGGTTTACAGTGCGGGCCTTGGGGTTTAGGGTTTAGGGCTTCAGGGGTTAGGGTTTAGGGGTTTAGGGTTGTTGGAATATGGATGGTCGAGGATTTTACGATCATCTTGGCCAGGGATTTCATGCTGAGGTGGGTTTAGGCTGTTGCGGAAGGCGTGGTTATGGGATGGTTCGGGGTTGATAGTTCAGGAAGCGGTTACGCGTTTACAATGTGCGGATGCTTCAGGGTAGCATTTAGGGTCCTTCTTCACGGATGTTCTACGTAGTAGGCGTTTTAAAGTAATGGTCTACGGATGTAGAACTACGATACGAATACTTTAGGGTTCCGTTACAAAAGATGGTCTGGGGCTGTAGAATATGGAGTATTCAGGGTTTTGCAGTAAGGACGTGCAAGAAGCAGTTCATGAGGATGCTCTGTAGGGTTTAAGACTATGGATAATTTGCCTAGGATTTCGAGTTCAGGGCTTTTAGGTTGTTTTTGGTGGTTTTCAGTTCTGGCGTGTTGATATTTCAGTCCTCTTGGACTCTAGGGTGTGGAGATCAGGACTGGTTAAAGTGTTAAGGTGTAAGAGTTCATCCACTCGGGATTCAGGGCTTAGCGTTTGAGGGTTTTCGTACCACGCGGTTTGATTCGTGGTTTGTGGTTTAGGGCAAGGCTGCACAAATATATTCGCGCTTGTGTATCATAACTCCAGTATGATTCTTGGGGTCTGCGTTGATCACAACTCCCTGGACGTCGACTGAGAAGTCCCGGCAAAGACTTGCAAATTGTGGGAAGGCAGAGGGTTCGCAAATGGTTTAGTTGTAATTTAGGGGCCTAAATAATTACCAATACTATTATGGGGGCTCCTGAATATAATTATAGTATAGTCCCTCCCCTCCCCTTCCCTTCCTTTGCCTTCTCTTCCCTTCCCTTCCCAAAACCATCCAAAGCCCATTTCCGGAGACCTCGAGAATGCCCCATCATCCCGAGAATGTTATCTAAGTGCAAACCGAGCAATAAGTTAAAGCCTAAATTCCTAAACGCCACAAACCCTAAGCACTACACCCTAAGCCCTAAACATTTAAACCCAAACCAAAAATGCAGGAACATCACACTCATCATCGCTGAGCTTCTGAGTCAGAAGGAGCGACTCCCTGGGATGGGTCTGGGGAATCGACGGTTAAGGCTTGCAGCGTAGAAGATGGAGCTGACATGGTTTAGGGATTGATTTTTAGGATATTAATACATTGATTAACATGGTTTCAGTGAAGAGGATTGAGGTGTTTATGGTGTAGGGTAGGATATGTGATTCCGAGGTAAAGTTCAGAGATTTCAGACATTCATTGATTCATGGTTTATGGCCGCTGGTCCGCGATTTAGGGTTTAGGGCGTATAGGGGCTAGGGCTTAAACGTGTTTGGTAGTTAGACTGCCAGAAAGGGCCGTGAAGAGCTGCAGACGAATCTCCAACACTGCTGCGGGCATGGCATTTGAATAATTGGGCAGTTCTCCAAATCAGGGTCCCTTCTAGTGTCCTTTTTATAAGGGTCTCTGGGGCCTGAAAAAGGACCCTAATTTAGAGAGCTACCGATTTGCTTCACAGAGCCTTGCAAGCCAAAGTTTTACTCTGACGGACACTTCCACCCGCGCGCCACCCCCGACTGTCCGCATTTGCGGCTGCCCTCGCTTACTCCAAACCTTCCAACCTAAATCCCTGAAGCCTAAATTCTAAAGCCTAAACCCGAAAACCTTAAAAAGCCGAAAAGCTCCTCCGAGCCTCAGCGGCACGGTTATGAAGATGTGAACGAATGATATGTTACTCCTCTTAGGGTTTAGGGTTTAGGATTTAGTTTAGGGGAATTTTTGCAATATGATACCAGACACTTTTGTGTTTGTTAAAGCCCCTTATAGCAAACTCTGCATCTAAAGCTCTTGCCAACCCCTTGTAACTTGTAACACCGCCTTCGAGTTATGCAGGCCCCTAAACCCTAAACTCAAACTCCTAAACCCTTAACCCCCAAATCCCAAACTCTAAACCCCAAAACCCTAAACCCTAGACCCTAAACCCTAAGCCCCTAAACCCCAAAACCCCAAACCCTAAACCCTGAACCCTGAACCCCTATAAACCCTGAACCCTAAACCGCTTTCCCGCAGGATGTGCTCTGCTGGATCGAAGACCTCACCCACCAGCTCACCTCGCCTGCGACGGCCGGGAGTCTGGGCTTTGGGTCTTTGAGGTTTCGGGTTTAAGGGTTTTAGGGTTTTAGGGTTTAGGGTTTTAGGGTTTAGGGTTTAGGGTTTTAGGGTTTTAGGGTTTAGGGTTTAGGGTTTGGGGTTAGGGTTTAGGATTCAGGGTCGGGAGCACGAGCAATTATAGTTTCAGGGTTTGGGCCAGTAGAAGCAAAGAGCTTAGGCAAGATCGGGATCCAAGCCTCATCCGCCCGAACTCTATCTTCACGGTTTAGGGTTTAGGGTTTGTTTCGGAGAGGTAAGTCTCACTCTGCGGAATCTGAGGAACTACTGGCCGGCACCCTGAAACCCAAATCCTAATTCAAAGTTTACGGTGTTTATCCCGGCCTTCTTACACCCCTAAGTCGTGGTAGTCCCGGTAGTGGATTCGATCATGGCAGCTTCAAATCGACAGGACTTCTCTTGCAACTCAGGCCGCGGCCTTTCTGTCAGAAGCCGATTTTCGCATTTTATCCTTAAGGGTTCAGGTTTGGGGGGCATTGAAGTTTAGATCTTGGCAGCAGGGTGGAAGTGGTGTTTTTGCAGCAGCAGTAGGATAAAGCAGGAAACGGATGGGGCATTGAGTTCATGTTACTGCCGTCCTGCAGTATTTCCGAAGATCCCTTTACACCTGAACCGTGGGTTGCAGTTGGGTTTAGGATTTGGGGACACAGCCGCCCGAGTACATCTCACTTCCGAAGCGGGAGTCCGATCGATTGGAACTTGTTACGCCGATTGACACCGATGCCCAGAAACCTCTATGGTAATGTTTGAACGGTTTAGGGTTTTAGGGTTTAGGGTTTGGGTTTAGGGTTTAGGGTTTGAGGTTTGAACAAGTATCAGTATCACTACTTACTAATCCTCCCTTATACTCCCTATACTCGTCTCTGCTTTAATGTACCCCGAACCCCTTATTCTAAGTGTAAAGGCCCTTATATTGCAAGTTCCAGGGGCCTAAACCCAAACCCCTAAACCCCTACACCCCTAAACCCTAAACCTCTAAACCCCTAAACCCCAAACCCCTAAACCCCTTAACCCTTAAACCCAATCCTCCAAGCCCTGAGCCTTGGCATCCATGCAGGTCCGATTTCTAATAGAGCACATCTTCAGACGTGCGGGCGGCGTGCCCCCAGCCATGCGACAGCCTGAACTTCTGTTTGGGGGGGAAAGTCGCAGTCGCATAATGGTTTAGAGGTTTAAGTTTGAGCTCAAGAGGCTAAGGGGGTAGGCGCTCAGAATGTGGATGGTCATACGGGCCCGCTGTAATAAGAGTGACAATACATCGTAATACTGACGACAAGGAGATCATTGCCAATAGTGCCAATGCTACAAAGAACGACACCACTACTACTAGCGAGAGTAATGGTAAGAACCATAATATGTCAACATGGGTAATCTCGTGCTGCCCCTTGTTCTGTTGTATTTCGTCGCAATCACAGCAATATCGAAATCCGCAACAGTAGCATACTGGTAGTAGTAAGCCCAAATACTAGCCGTAAGCCGTAAACATCGTATTGGCAATCTACCGTAATTTACCTGGCTGTGCTTTGTCGGAGCTCTTGGCGTCCAGAAGTTCAGATGCACATGTGTGTGATGTGCCCTGAGCCCTGAGCATCCCTAAACCCTAAACCACGGCTAGGATTTGCACCCTAAGGGTTTAGGGTTTAGGGTTTAGGGTTTAGGAACCCTAAACCATGAACCCTAAATGCTGAACCCTAGACCCCAAACGGAATTTCGTAGTTTGGTTTAGGGTTTGGGGCAGTGAGATTCGGCTCTGCAGGGCTCAAAACAAATTCGCAGGAGCCTATCTAGCTACTACTCCGTCAGTAATATAGGGGCCATAGAACAAGCACACCAACTGGTAATAATAATACTAGCGCTAACAGATAACTATATGAATAAGGAAGGTTAAGGAATTTTGTTCGCAAGTTTTCTCTATCAGATAATCCTTACCCTCGTTGGGGTATATACTATGCACCCCCATATAATCCCAAAAGTGAGCTTGCAACTGGGAAAGCGGGAGTACGATCCTGTTAGCACTGAAGGCCTTTCGGACGCTGACCTGCCTGCTGCGTTTGCTCTGCCCAAAGCTGTACTTTAGGCAAACTCCTTTCCGACATGATGTAGTTAATCAGATGATGAGCCATATGATATTATGCCTCGAGTTCCCCTAAACCCTGAACCCTAAACCGAGTCGTAGCCTTGAACTCCCACACCTTGAACCCCCAAAGCCCTGGAGACCTTAACTCTTGACTGGACTGGGTTCTTGATCAGATATTAAGTTTTAGTTACTATACTAGGGATCCATTGTAACTAATAGGGATCTATTGTAACTAACAGGTTTTCCTTATCATGGTAATTCAAACTAAATGCTCTAAAACAAGAAGCCAGTTGACAGCCTTAGCCCCACTTTATGAGGTCCCTGTTGACAACGGTGATTGTGCACACGACTGCGGGGATCAAAGACGGCATGACTGAGGCGCGGTTTTGGGTTCCACAAGGTCACAAGGTTTACTACAAGTTCTTTCAGCGCTGCAAACCGAAATCCTGAGCCCTAAACGGCCCT
>CAJNDV010035782.1:15000-20903 GCA_905221635.1 Symbiodinium sp. CCMP2456
TCCTTTAGGGTTCCTTACTATATAGAACAATATTACTATGACTTTGGCCAAGCACGAGCTGCTCAAGTCTTCATTCGTTTGTCAAAGACACCGAAACCCTAAACCCAAAACCCTACAGTAACACCTAAACCCGAAATCCTAACCCCCAAGCCCTAAGTTTTGTAAGTGAGCTCCGAAGTCGACACCCCGAAGAACTCACAGCCTCAGTAAACTGCAACCCCCACCCCTTCCCCGAACAGGAAGCCCAAACCCTCATGGGGTGACTCGGAGTAGTAGTGCTGTGTTCCCTTCTGGTTCCTACATCACTTTAATACTCCGTGTGAAATATTAAAACATATGTATATATATATACATACATACATATATATATATATATACATATGTGGATATGTATGTGTATGGACCTACATCCATCCACCCATCCATACATACATACATACATACATACATACATACATACATACATACATACATAATACATGCATACATAATACATACATCCAGACAGACATACATACATACATCTAAATCCACAGGCTCTTAGCGCGTAGCTGCGGAGGTGGAGGGCCGAGCGGTGGGAGCCAAAGTGGGCTTCGAAGATCCGGTGGACGTGTCTCGCTGGCGGCGGAGCCGCATTTAACAAAGCAACCCGGACCCTCCAAGTACTACTTGGGGGGTACTTAGAAATTTTAATCTTTGGCTACTATAAACACCCTAAGAAGAAGCTACAATTATAATTTTTGCTAGGGGTCTGAGTTCAGTATAGACTATATTGGGGATCTAAAAAAGGACCCCGCTTTAGAGAACTACCCATATCCAGGGTTCCTGTCAGGGCTCTATTGGGGTTCTAGGAGGGTCTAGGGTTCAGGGAATTTACCAGGACCCTCCAAGTACCCTCAAATAGGGGTTTTTAGGGTCCCAAATTAAAGGTATGTAGGGTCGAATAGAGGGTAGATGGAGGGTCTAGGAAGATGTATCCCCGTAACTTATTCTAAGGGCAACCTTTTGAAAACTCGAAGCCCTGAGCCCGATTTGAGGCTAAGGGCAAAATTTTGAAAAAGTAAGGTCCGTAAACTCAAAGCACACCAGCCCAAAGCCTGCGCGACTCCCGGCCCTCGGTCATCCTCGACCTAGTAGTAGAGTCGGTAACCTTTATCCTATTTGGGGTTCCATAATCCCTATATAGATAGATACATAGAAAGAAAGAAAGAAAGAAAGAAAGATAGATAGATAGATGGAGAGATAGAGAGATAGAGAGATATGTATTACCCAAATTTAAATTTCAGCTGATTTAGGGTACTGGACAACTAAGTTGACTAAACCCCAAGCCCTATAGCCGAATACGTCTTACGCAGGCCGCAGCTGCGAACCCGAAAGCCCTGAAAGCCCTATCCTGGGTTTAGGGTTTAGGCTTAGGAACTACGTTATTCTATATGTTTTGACATTCTATGCCAGACTTCTCAGCCAGCCGGCGATGACCAGGCAGTAAGGGCATCAATCATTTCATAGTTCCTCCAAGACCAAACTACATGTAAAGGGCTTGGGGTTAAGCGTTGAAGGCTCAAGATTTAAGGAAACCGAAACCCTAAGCAGTGATTCAAGACCAAGAGCCCATAAGAAAAACTGGCCCACCGCCTCGAAACCTTTGCATGCTCGCCGGTGTTCATGAAGAAATCTTACCTCAATTCGTGAAAGTAATCCATACCCCAAACCCTACAGCACGGCCCGGGCTTGTCCGAGCGTGACTGTCAACAAAAAGCACAGCCCCTTTGTGGATTTCGGGTGCTCTTGCAGACGGAAAAAGGTGATTAAAACATGCCTAGCCCTTGATGCCCCTAGACCGTAAACTTTAAGCCCGAATTGAAAGGGCTATTGGGCTGCTTGTTGGACCGAGGCTCCCTTTCTTCAAGTTTATCGACACCACCTTCATCTTCATCTTCTTGCTGGAGATCCGAGTGTAGGGCTATACTAGGGGCCTTAAGAACTGTGTGGTTTTGGGGTTTAGGGTTTAAGGGTTTAGGTTTAGGCTTTGGGCTCAGTGGATCGGTGCTGTTTGTATGGGTTTTTGGTTGTGTTCGGGGTTTCTTGACAGTTTGTTGAGGGTGTAGGGTTTAGGGCTTGCCAATCTCTAGGGCATTTTCAGGTGGGTAGTTACCGTTCTAGGAGCCTTATAGAAGGTCTATATACCTTATGGAAGCCTCATAGAAGCCCTATATACCCTGAACTCCCCACCTGTCGTTTCCTTTAACAGTCATTTTTTTGCAGGAGCTGCTCATCCGAGTGTGGGTCGAGTGGCCCTGCTGGTGCCAAAGCTTGACAGAGCTGGAGATCCGATGTGTTGGACATTGGACTTCTCTTCCTTAGATCCCGAAACCCTAAACTCTAAACCCTAAACCCTAAACCCTAAACTCTAAACCCTAAACCCTAAACCCTAGCTCTTGGTAGGACCCTAGAGTCGAAAAGCTACCATCCTAAACCCAGGATGTCAGGGGTTGGAGGAGCTCACAGTCTCAGCCATACCCCTAAGGGTCCAAGTACCCAATAATCGTATACTCTCCCAAATAGTAACCTACATAACTACCATGCGAAACCTAAGTACCTAATTATCGGGTCCTTTGGAACCCTAGGGTACAGTAAGGCAATCAATCATCGAACACATGGGCGGTATTTTCAGCGTGGTGCGAATACACGAGCAGGAAGTGTTGCAGTTGGGTTTTGGGCCTGGGCTTGGGCCTGCGATTCTAGTCGTGGTAGTTCCACACCTTGGGGGTTGGTGCTCACGTGTGCAGCAGCTCGGGGTTGGGTTTCTAGCAGTAGTGCATGTCGTGGACTTTGGCAGACTGTGGGACTTGAAACCTTCAGCCCTAAACCCTAACCAAGTCGTGTCCTTCTAGCGACTCGTCCAGTGCCAGAGACAACCACAAATCTGAAACTAACGCGAGAAAGTAGGAGTTCTGCTCACTCAGGCACCGGGACTTGGCGAACCTCTTCGATCTTTGCTTGGTCATCGCAGGGTGCCTCGGCCGGCGGAAGCCTGCTCATGCTGAAACACAACACATCTGTGGACAAGTATGTGTACAATGTAGTGTGTGTGTACATATGTATATATATATATATGTATGTATGTATGTATGTATGTATGTATGTATGTATGTATGTATGTATGTATGTATATTATACATATGCACGTGTACATACATACACATGCGTGTTCGCGATTGTGTGTATGTACGAATCAGCAAGCAGTTTTCAGACTGCCTCACATTCATGTGTGAAAATGTATGCATGCATTGCAGGCTCCACCCTCAAACACTTTTCAAAACACTCGCATAATAATTACCACCACTATTTTGGGTGTTCCTCAATATGATTACAGTATAGTGGGCACCAAAAACCACATCCGAATTATGAAGCCCCGTATGTTAATTTTAAAACGCCTGAAAATGTTTACAAGCCCTAAACCCTGAACCCTAAACCGTATTTCAACTTTAAAAAGCAGAACCCAAAACCCCCTGAAAAAAGTTCACAACTAAACCCTAAACCCTAAACCCGGGTGATGAGGATGGTCGACTTGTTCGTCATCGTGCCGATGGCCGGGAACCAAAGCGATGCCATGATGCGTGTGGTCAGGACAGGATTTAGGATTTGGGGTTTAGGGTTTAGGATTTGGGGTTTGGGGTTTAGGGTTCAGGGTTTCGTTTAGGGTTTCGGGTTTACGGTTTAGGGTTTAGGGTTCAGGGTTTAGGGTTTAGAGTTCAGGGTTTAGGGTTCAGGGTTAGGGTTTAGGCTTTAGGACATATGACTGTTGGCTCGGTGCACTCTCTCAGTCATTCGATTGAAAGCTTCTGTTGTTAAGCTTAGTGCTGTTTGTCTGTATGTGTGTTTATGTATATATACCACACATCAGTATCATGTTGCAGCATATATAACATTATACAGACAGTGATACAGAATGAAGATATATATATATATATATGTATGTATGTATATGTATGTGTAGATAAATAAATAAATAAGTAAGTAAATAAATAAATAAATATATATACACATGTTGAGACAGCCCTAGAAAGTTGAATGGCCAAGGCAGATATCAGACCGCCCCCGATATAGTGCAAGCGCTTCCTGCCATATTGATGACCCTAAACCCTAAACCCTAAAACCCTAAACCCTAAACCCTAAACCCTAAACTTTAAACCCCTAAACCCTAAAACCCTAGAGCCTCCTGCAAAGTCCGCTTTGGCCCCTTGGGCCCGCTCGACCCTAAGCCATCCTAACTAAACCCAGGGTTGAGGGTTTAGGTTTTAGGTACGATCTGCGAGTGCGGGGTCAAGAACCTGCGTTCGCAGAATCCTCGCCAGAAGTGTCCGAGTTGTAAGAGACGAGCCCGCCGACAACCTCCGAAAGAAGCATAAATCCTCTGCAATACCTATAGTCTCCATGGTAGTTCCTTTTTTTGGTTCAACCATATATATATATATATATATATATTAAGGATCTTATAAGGTATCCCTTAAAAGGAACTACAATGGAGACTATAGGTAAAACCCCGCTGCCGCGGGAGGACGCTGAAGTCCCTGCGTTCAGTTCGCCTTCTCAGAACTTTCAGGCCCGCAGGTGCTTTAGTGTTAAGGGTTTAGGGTTTAGGGTTTAGGGTTGCTCTCTGTTATTTTATTGTAATCATACTACTGTTTTGTACGCTGAAAACCTATACACGGCACTACGCACCGTCTCCGGAGAGGGCCGTGCACTCGCGACCCTCTTGGGTAGAACGGCTGAAAATGAGGTAGTGGGTAGGGTTTTAAAGTTCGAACAACCACGGTTTCGGTGAGCAACGGGCATACCTGATTCCTGCGACTTCAATAAAGCTCGAGTATACTTCAATCCTTGATGACCTGACACGTGGAGTGCCGGAATCCAGCCATGTTTCCGCAACCCTTGTCAGCGCGAAGCCGCGTAGCTATGCGTAGCTAACCCTAGCCCTGAGCCTTCAATACGCCCAAAAAAAAATTCGACCACCATTGGCATACTCCTAAACCCTAAACCCTGCTTGCGATCTGCAGGTTTGTTCGAGGCTTGCGCTTATTGGTGCAAGCATGCCAATGCTTTCTTCCTTCGCTTTGCCACGCGGCTTCGGTTCTTGGGAGATGGCTGCGCCCCAAACTTCCCTAAGCCCATGTCAGATTCAATACATCATCCGGTTGACCCTGAACCCTAAAACCCCAACCTCGCTTGCATTGCCCGAGTCGCGAGGGTCAGAATAACCCAAAAGCCGCCCCGAAAGCCGAGCCTAAGGCTTCTAGGACTGGGAGAAGGATTCAGAAAGGCCCGTAGCTATGAGGAAGGGCCTCTGCTGGCTGCAAGATGGGAGGGGTACCATGGACCCTAAACCCAAAACCCTAAACCCTAAGCCCTAACCGCTTATAAACCCTAAACCCTTATAAAACCCAGAACAATGAGGTTGGTCCATGGTGCTGCTTGCAGTCTTCATGTCCATGGGTGCCCTCGTGCTGGGCAACCTGCTGCTGGAGCTTAGGGTTTAGGGGTTTAGGGGTTTAGGGGTTTAGGGTTTAGGGTTAGATCCCTGCTTTCGGCCGGTCGTCGTTTTGATTTAGGGCTGGTGGCTTAAGAGCAACGATGTGGGTGTTCATCTCGAGATCTGTAATCCGGGCTTTGGGCGTTGCAAGTTTCGGTTTGGGGTTGAGTGCAGGATTGATTTTGGAGTTCATCGTTTTTCGCCCGGGACCTCTGGCGTAACTACAAAGATTGTAGGTCTCGGGAGTGCGGGTAGGGCTCTATACCGGTATGGCTTCTTAGCAGAGGAGGGAGCAAACTTTGACCCTCTGGGTTTGGTCTTGGTTTTGCTGACACTAGCGGTTCAAGCCCTACCCCGCAAAAGCTCCCAG
>CAJNDV010035783.1:2818-14364 GCA_905221635.1 Symbiodinium sp. CCMP2456
TAGGGTTTGTTTAGGGTTTCGGGTTTTGCTCTGATCCTCACGGGCTCAGGTTCGGGTTTAACGATTAAAAATTCGTGGTAGTTAACATGAATCACCAACCCTCTTGAGGCACTGAGGTGCTGGAAAGGCCAACCCCATTAACGTTTCCAACCGCACTCAAGCTACGCAAGTAAGGCAAGGATGGTGATGTGTCGAAAGGCGTTGCCTACCAGTACTTGATGCGGAAGATCGCCTTCAAGGATCCAGACGGCAAGATCGTCAAGACGCAGAGCCCGGGTTTGATCCAGGTATGCGTTTCCCCTAAGGCTCCATGTGCTCTGATAGCGGAAGCTGGGTCCTACAGTATACCCATATAGGGATTACGTTGAATCCAAAGTCTCTGTCGTATGAGTACATGGATCCATGGGGTACTATTTCTACATGTTCATGAATCCGTTAGTACTTAGTGCTGGGTGTATTTGTAAGCTCCCACTCCCAGCCAAAACCGAACAGACACCGGGAAAAGAGTAGGTCTCAGAACTGGACCCGAAAGTCGGCACCTATCTTGGCCTGTCCTCAGTAGTCTTATCCCTAAACCCTAAACCCTAAACCCATATACCTAGACCGGCTGAAGGTATTACGATAAGCTCCTGGAGCGATGTGAGCGTCCAACACCGGAGGGCTGTTGCTGCAACCTTTTTCTCTGCAACCTGTCGACTATAATATGATTAGTTACTGTCGTTTTTGGGGGCTTAAGGCTCATATGGTTTAGGGTTTTAGGGTTTAGGGTTTATGGTTTTTAGGGTTTAGGTTTTATAAACTATATTATGGGTAGTTACTGTCTCTTTCTAGATCCCAAAATTGCACGGTACCGTTGCCCTAATTTAGACAGCTACCCAAATCTTTGCTGACGACAGGATGTGCGCTGTCCGGTTCAGTTCAAGCACAGGGATTCCTGGTTTGGGGGTCGAGGGCCTCTACTTTTATAGGGTTTAGGGTTTAGGGTTTAGGGTTTAGGGTTTGGTCCAACAAGATAAGGCCTTAGCAAGTATGGTTTCCTTTAAGGGTTGCTGAGCGGATGCTGTACGGGTTCTGTGAGTTAGAATAGGGCTTGGGGTGTATTATAGCAACTGAGCCCAAAAGTGACCACCGTGGATAACGTTATAGCAGTCTTTCTGCTCTTCAGTAGCAGGATAGGTGTTCCAGTAGAAAGGGCCAGGTACGGCGAACAATACATTCCATCGACGGGATAGACAGGGCTCAGGCTCACTGACATATACCCATAATTAGGCACCATAGTAGTTACGTTTTGGGATTACCTTATAAAAGCCCAAGCCGTAAACCCTAAACAAAGGAACCGCTATGGAGCCCATGGGTAGAGCAAAGGCCCTGAAACCCTGAGTCTCCACACCGCTGACAAGCGACACAGGGACACCGACATGCAAAAC
Organism: Symbiodinium sp. CCMP2456; assembly: GCA_905221635.1. Taxonomy (NCBI): domain Eukaryota; class Dinophyceae; order Suessiales; family Symbiodiniaceae; genus Symbiodinium; species Symbiodinium sp. CCMP2456. The sequence continues at coordinate 4,246 of CAJNDV010035783.1, forward strand.
CGCACGTGTACTATAGGGGCCTTCGTAATTGCAAGAGGGTTTGGGGTGTAGTATACTATAAATCTATATTCAGCAGCCACCAAAGCGCTATTCTAATTATTAAGGCCACCGCATTACGCCAGCCTGCCAACAAGACCAACATTTCCTGAACTTAAAGGGGACGGTTTGGGGCTTAACGTTGGGGTGTTACAGTTAGAAGTTTAGGAAAGGCTTGCCCGTCGCAATATAAGAAGAGAGGGGGTGTGGCCTGGCCTCCCCTAAACCCTAAAACCTAAACCCCCTTAGATAAAGCTAAGCCGCCCACTACAACCTGAGAAGTCAATGCCAGCGGAAGCCTCTCGGGGCTGCGGGGCCGGGCCCAGGGTTATACTCTGTAATCCCTAAAGCTTGAAGTGTTTCTTATACCTTGAAGTGCTGATGAATGTCATCGTGAAGGATGTAGTGTTCTACTCATGGATCAGGCAATCTGGACGACGCTCGTTTCGCAGCCAGCTATGAAGCCCTGGACGACCACCAACTCGTCGTCTGGGACCAGGACAAGTACCCGCAGGGACAACCTGAACTATCTTCGCTCCTGAACCATCCGGGACATGCTTCGGAGTGGTTGAGCCCATCGGACTCCCTCCGTCTTTCCACCCTGTGAGTCGCCCCAAAGGGGCCTGCGGGGCCTGAGGGTGGAGGGCCCAATTCTTCACCTGTGGGCACACCTTTAATATTGATTTCCGTTGACCGCCGTGGTCGCCTGCCTAGACTTTCACCTTTGCAGTGGCCTGCAGGTTAGATGCTGGCTTGCATTGTTACAACCAATCTCAAAGCGACTTTAGGCACGTGCCCTTGAGTGCAGAATTGGCCCCCCCCTGCTGCCCCCCTAAGGGGGACGCAACTGACTTGTATTAGTGCCGCATGCAAAACCGTCGAATCAGCAAATGCTGTTTGTAGCAGTGGCTGTGAGATTCCCGAGGTTTTGGGTTTGGCGGTTTTGAGATTCGGAGGTTTCTTGTTTAGGTAGTTTGGGGGGATTGGGGGGGGGGGGGCGGGTTGGGGGTTTAGGGTTTTGGGCTTGGCGTTTAGGTTTTAACCGTCTTCGAGTTGGTCGAGATATCTTACTTCCAGCTGGTGTGCTTGTGCAGAGCCTGTGCTTCTCAAGTGTACCGGGGTTTAGGGTTTGGCGTTTAGGGTTTACTGTTTCTTTTCCCATGGGCCCTTAGCCTCAGCATCACTTTCTCCGTACTCCGTACTTATAAAACATCTAGTTCCTTTAACCTACCCCTAATGCCTTCCCTTATGCAAGATTTGGGGTTCGGGGTTATAGGGTCTAGATTGGGTGGTTTAGAGTAGGGCGTCGCTTCCTTGGGGTTTTGGGCCATGGGTTTTGGGTTTGGTCTTTTGGGTGAAGGGTTTTGCGCTTAGGGCCTTTAGGGGTTTGGGTTGGGTGAGGGCGAGGATTTACCCTGAACCCTAAATCGTAAGCGGCTGCGAGGGCGTGGCGGATTTGGCTTTCGGCACCCTCACGAAGCTGCAAGAAACAGTCAGGCAGGAAAGAGTGCCTTCGAGTTGACGCCTCCTTTAGGGAGTCCGATTAAAGGGTTCCTTGAAGGGGTCTGTAAGGTTTTATAGAAGTCTGGGTTTAAGGGTTTCACAATACCCATGTACCTATATTGTACGCGTGTATGCATCTATGCGAATGTACACGCATGCGTGCATACATGTTTACTGTATGCATTTACACACATACATACATACATATTTGCATGCATTCGCCCTGAAGTGACTCTACAGGAGCATTAAGGCCAAAGTATATCCTATATACGTACATGGATCCCGATGTAAAAAACGCGACATCCTAATACCAGCCTTATAGAATCGTCTACATGGACAGCTGAGGGGTTTAATTTAAGCCCAAACCAAAAACAAAACTCATCTAGAAAGCTGAAACGCAGCCATCGGACGGTTAAGGGTTTAGGGATTTAACGTTTGAGGGTTTAGGAGTTTTAGGTTCATGGTTTCGGGTTTAGGGTTTAGGGATTTAGGGTTTAGGAGTGTAGGGTTCATGGATTAGGGTTTTGGTATCCCATGGCTGCGTTGCTGCCAGCAAGGGCGGTCCATAGGTTGAGGATCGTATTTATTGTAGCAGGGCGTTATAGGTTGTGGAGGTGTTTCAGAGAGTTTTAATCGTCCTAAACCTTAAAAATCCCTTCAACGGTAAAGCCTGATCTGTAAACCCTAAACCCTAAACCCTAAACCCTAAACCCCCTTTTAAACCCATTGAAGGATGTCATTGCGCCCTGAGAGGCAGATGGTTGAGGAGCGAAGAAATGCTGCTCCGGTGGAGGCTCGTAGGAAAAGATGCCTGATGGTTCAGGGCTTACGGTTTTGAGTTTAGGGTTTAGGGCGTTGGGGCTGTTAGTTAGTAATTGAAAAACATCCGTGTATGGAGAGATTTGGAGCGAGTGTCTGCCGATATAAAGGTTGATTTCGACATTGAGTCTTCGCCCTAAACCCTGCAGCCTAAACCCTAAATCTGAAAGTCTGTGTGTTCGGCTGAGGAGTTTAATGGGCTTAGCGTCTGCCCCACATCTTTTGAAGGTTTAAGTCATGCCTGGTGCGAGCTTCGGGTTCAATGTTTTGAGGTTCAGGGCTTCGGGTTTTAGGGTTTAGGATTTCAGGTTTAGGCTGTAAGCCCTAAACCCTAAACCGTGGAGGGCAGGGCAGGGCAGGGTAGGGGGCAGGGTACCGGGCCGGGCAGAGGAGGTGTAGTAGATCGATGTTGGAATCACAGATGCCAGGTACCCATAGTCTCCATAGTAGTTCATTTTGGGGATTACCTTATAGGATCCTAAATATACACCACAAAAAGGAAGTATAGTGGAGCTTCTGGGATAGCTAGTCAAACCGCAAAGATCACAAGCATGGTTTCCGAGCGGAATGAGTGATGTCGGACGAGTGCACCAGGTTCTGAGCAGCGAGTACAGGGGCGTTAGCAATGGTCTATACTATTTTGGTGGTTCCTTATACTTATGTATATATATATATATGTATATTTATAGTACAACATACACCAAAGCCCTCTTCTGATTAATAAGGCCCCCCGCACATTGGTTGAGACATTGTGGAGGCGCCCACGACTGCACAGGCCGCAGAAAGCTGAAGCTACAGCGGACTGTGCAGCCGACCTCCGGTAGCATCAGCCAACTACAAGCCTTCGGTTATAGGGTTTAGGGTTTAGGCTGTCTTGGGCACTTTTGAGGGTTCATAGTCAACCGTTAAAGCCGGAAATGTGTTTTTTCGACACCTTTCCGAGAACCGTTCCTGTGTAAACACGCAAGAACCCAATAATATTTGCGTTGACGCAGCATCTAGGTCTATACTTTTTCCTCAGCAACTCCATCAACTCCAACATACTCGTAGTCCACCCCCAGGACCTAATCCAGTCGACTTTTGCAGGCAGTTTGCCATGAGTTTCAGTTTTTGTCGTATAAGGTACACTTTGCACAGGCTCTTGCCCTGAAGCTATAACCTAGTCGAGCGGTTTAGGGGTTTAGGGGTTTAGGGTTTAGGGTTTAGGGTTTAGGGTTTCACAAAACAAGATCCATGCAATTTCATGCTGGGCTCCGAAACACTCAAACCCCAAGCCCCACGCCTCAGAAGCTTGCACCCTAAATCCTGTAATCCCAGAATCCTTAACACCTAAGCCCTACACCCAGTCCTGGAAGCCAAATTTCATGCTTGAAAGCCCAGTGTAGGAACCTAAATAATTACCTATAGTATTTTGGGGGGTTCCTTATTATATTTATAGTATAATGGGCCCCAAAACCCTATTCTAATAATTCAGGCCCCTATATCAAGAGACTTACTTTGCACTCCTGGCCCTGACATGGCCTGAGCAAACGAAGATGTGGCCAGGTCTGCGCAGGTCAGGGCGAGGCTATGTCTTCAACTTCGCTTGCGTGACAGGTTTGACAGGATTTTATATGGCCTTGTGAGCCTGTTTACGGTGCTTGGAGGCTTTTATACAAAGCCTGGGACATTCGTATGGCTTACCTTAACCCTAAAGAACCTACCTTTTTAAGGACTTGTATAAAAAAATCATAATAAGGATAGCTAAAAAGGTAGGTTTTATAGGGTCCAGGTAAAACCTGATGGGTATCTAATCTTCTGATGGCATCAAACTCCCCAAAGCCCTGGCAGGCCCCTCGACTGTAGCGATGACCTGGGGCCCAAAAGACCTACCTTTTTAAGGAAGTATATGTAGAAAGAAACCCTAAACCCTAAACCGTAATAAGAAACACTAAAACGGCAGGTCTTTTCGGGTACAGGTAGGGCAGGGTTTGCACAGGTTCAGCGTTTATTGGGGGTTTAGGTTCATGTTGCTGCTTTACTTCGTACTCAAATCGGCAGAGGAAAGAGTTCTGGGCTTTGACGGTTAGGGGCGTTTCTCCTTGTTGCAGAGTTGATTTTAGAGGTTCAGGTTTTAGGGTTTAGGGGTTGACGGTTGAGGGTGTTGGAGCCTCTGTAGGCATCAGCAAACTTGTCGGTCCCAACAAAATCCGGAACAGCCCATTGAAGCATCGCGGACCAACACCTTCAGTGGGCGGTGTGTCAAGAAACTCCAGACTCTTCATAGTTTGGGAGTTTCCGAAAATTAGGGTACCTTTTTTGGGGGTCCTTCTGATAAGGATCCTACCATTAGGGTACTAGATTAGGGTCCCCTATTTTCGGAAACCCCCGGCTGTTGCAAGATACACATGCGTGTTCTTTCGAGAAAGTCAGTCAATTATCTAGCCATTCTCATCAAGGACCGTCAGCGCTGAAGGCGAAAGTCCAACATGTTATTGCGAGCATGGCCATGGCTGAGCTTGACGATTTAGGGTTTAGGGTTTGGGTGCAGGGTTTAGAGTTCTGGGTGTAGGGTTTAGGGTTTAGGGTTTAGGGTTTAGGGTTTAGGGTTTAGGGTTTAGGCTTTGGGTTTCAAGCTTTAGAGTTTAGGGTTTAAGGATTACCGAGTGGACGACCGCTCTTTGCTGTGCGAGTGAGCAGGCAGATGTGAAGCTGGCGGGCTTCTTCCTCCCTAAACCCTAAACCCTAAACCCTAAACCCTAAACCCTAAACCCTAAACCCTAAACCCTAACCGAAGTGGCGGCAGAGGATGTTGAGGCCACAGATGGCCCCGGAGGACCGCCGCCTCAACCGACTCCTCTGGATACGACCACGGGGGCTCCGGGTGAGGAGCGAAGCTTTCCCTCCCCAACCCCAATGTTATGGCGAGATATCAGCCGAGAGGACTTTCACGTACTTGCTGAGCTCCCGATTGGCGTTGTCACGCGGTATGCCGCGGCTCACCTGTTCGGCTCCCCTGGATGGAGACTCCGCTGATGCTGCATCGGTGGGTTCCCAGAGGGTCCATATACACTACCATTATGGAATTAGGTCCCCAAAGGCCATCCTTATTATGGCTTTGGGGACCTAATTCCATAATAGTAGTATATATGGACCCTCTTAGGTTCGGTACCGGTGCTGAAGACGGTTCCCAGGCCCAGACGCATCCAGAGTCTTGGGAGAGACGCGGTGCTGGGTGACAGCGCCGTTGCTCAACCGAAGAAGTTGCACTATAAACCCTAAACCCTAAATCCTGGGCACTAGGAGTTTCTGCGTGTCAATGTTGCAATAGGCTCCGTAGGCCCGTGTAGTATCTACTATAGCAACCGGTATCTCGTATCGTAATCGGATAGAACCCTTCAAACCCTCATGGGGACCGCGATACTGTCGGAGCCTATCGACACATAAAACGCTCCACAAAATATAGAGCCCTTAGTTAAAGACTCCGTCAACAATTCCTATGTTCATCCTAAAACTCTAAACCCTAAAACCTAGCCGCTCTGAAAGAGCGAGCTTCAGCGGGAGAAAGGGGCTAGTGCACTTTTTTCAAAAAAAAAAACAAGGAACCTATAGCCTCAGACCCAAAGTCAAAAACCCCCAACCACCCCTAAACCCTAAACCCTAAACCCTAAACCCTAAACCCTAAACCCTAAACCCTAAACCCTACACGCCATACACCAAAACCTCGCAAAGCAGCCTCTTGAGAGGCTAGCGCCGAAACGTCCTCGACGAGCTGGGCCCAAGGAGCCCACCTGGGCTCTGGGTTTGTTAGTGTTTTGAGGTTTGCAGCGTTTTGGGGTTTAGGGGTTTAGGGCTTGGCATTTCAAGCGTCGCCATTTTGCCAAGCCTCTTGCATCTCAAAGCCTCACTGAATCTTCAGATTGATTTGGGCTCAGTGTTCAGGATTTAAGAAGGTGTGTCATTGTCGACCTAAGCCTGAACTTTAGACAATTATCCTCATCGAAGGAAACCTGGAACCCCATGGAACCCACATTCCACTGACCGGTGTGGTGTTTGGTTCTTGCCGCTTTCCTGCTTCCTAAACCGTAATCCCCCAAACCTAAGCCCTACAGCTTTAGTCCCTAAGCCCTGAACCCCAGTTCCTGTTAATGGATGGCCGATTGGGATGCTTGCGCATGTTCAGCCCCCAACACGCATAATAAGAATTATTTCTCGAGAGTAGGACTTGTTTTCAGCTTAAGCTGCTTAATATAAGGGCCTAAATCATTACCAATATTATTTTGGGAGTTCCTTCTTTTTGTTACAGTATAGATTACCCCGACATCCTATTCTAGTTATTTAGGCCCCTACATTAACTTGGATACCTTGGAAGAGTGATCCAGGTCTTAGGGTCTGACTCACATGGATGCCATGGCAGAGCCTATAATCGGTTTATGGTTTGGGGTTTAAAGTTCAAGGTTTAGGGTTTACTATCGGGCTCGAATGGCAGAATGCTCCAAACCCTAAACCCTCAGCCCTACACTCTAAATCCTTAAGACAAGACCTAAATCCCGAAACTTTTCAAGCAAAACCAAAACTTAAACCTTTAACCCTTGAGGTAAAACCTTAACCCGAAACCCTAAACTCCAAGCCCTAAGCCGTACACGCAAACCTTCGTTGCAGGAGGGAGCTTTTACAATCCGCTGGCCCATCTCAGCATGGACAAGGCGTCCACATTTGGAGAGCTCCAGCACGCAGTCAGTCGGACAAGTCAGTTCTTTGCTTTACCCTAAACCCCAGACCCTAACCCTAAACCGTGCAGTCGACAGTTCTTTGGTTTATCCCGTGCAGTCTACACTGCAGCATCTTTCTTTTTGTGGGCATAGCCCTAAACCCTAAACCCCAATAGGGCAGAGGAATCCCAGACAAGGTGCTGAGCTGCACTCAAGACCTTGGGTTCATTTTTTGGTTGAGGGTTTAGGGTTTACGGCTGGGGGTCTAGGGTTTAGGGGTTTACTGTTTTGGGGTTTAGGGTTCAGGGTTTTAGGCTTAGGTGCCCGTTTTGTAGTTCTTTTGGCTTTAAAGCTATATCCCAACATAGGTACTTTAGGGCCAAAGTATATACCATGTGGGTACATGAAACATGTGGATTTCTTGCTGGCGTATTGGATCGTGGGCCTTAGTAAGTACATCTCGAGTAGAGTTAGACGTCCTAAATCTTGTCGTCTTACACAAAATTCGAATACACGGGTTGGAATATTCAGTACTACGATTACCTTATCGTCCACAGTTGTGCTATACCCTAAAGCTAAGGCCCCGCTCTGTCGGCACTTCGACCCTTAGGATTAGGCGAACTTGTCGGAGAGTACATCGGGCAGTTGGAAACGTGTAGTCTTAAGCCTCCTCTGGGCGCTTCCTACCTCCAGGTCCATGACTGGCACATAAGCTTGTAAAGGTTACAGTGCCAGAACGATTAGCAGATGCCCGTTTTCGTATTGCACATCTACTTTGACCTGGCCAGGAAGGGAGTGGGACTCCGGTATTAAACTTAGCCTAGCTGGGAAACGAAGCCCTTGGAGCAAAATCCGGGACACCTGGAAGCTACCAGAAGTCCTCGTGCCTGTAATCTGCTGACACGACTTCGCCGCTTTTGCGATTTGGATGTAATGTAAGATGCAGTAGAAATAAGCTGGTGTGAGCAGTCTTGGATTGAAAGTGTAAGTTTCTTGTGGATGTCCCCATGCGGTGTTTGCCGTTCCGGCAACAGCTTGTGCAGAGTCTACGAACTCAGGGCGCGAATGGTGTTTCTGCTTTCTGCGCTGCGGCAGGTCCGGCAGAAGATCATGGGCCGGAGGCTCAGCTAGTGCAGGCGAAACTGCTTAGCAGATACAAGTGGGCCTGGATGATGATTTCCGGTAATTCTCCCCTGAAGTTGTAGTCTTAATACAGCTATGCCGAAATGCCAACGTCACCCGAGCGCCATCTTGAGTATGTGTTTATATATATATATATAATAATATTAATAATAATAATAATAGTAATAAAAAGAATAATAATAATTATTATTATAAGAATAATTATTATTATACGTATAACTATACTGATAATAATGATAATAATTATAATAATTATATATTATAATAATAAAAATAATAATAGCAATAATGATAACAATAATAATAATACTAATAATAATAAATAGTAATAATAATAATAATAATAATAAACACATACATACATGATGCAAACACACTGCTGTCTGTCTGCAGTTCATATCAGGCAGGGCGCTGCGTCTCGCGCATCTTTCGGCATCGTCTAGGGCACGGACATTGCATTTCGAACTCGGGAAGAACAGGGCAACCTTCAAGTAGCATCGGTGAATAATCCGTCTCCCACAGGGTGCATGTGCCCTAACGGCCTATACTTTGGCCCTTAAGTATAGGCAGGACTTTAAGACCGAACATACTTTTGGGGTACATGGACCCTTTGGGTCTCCAGACAGACTGCAGTGAAGAAGGTACTTAGGAACCCTTAGCAGGAACCCTAAACCCTTAAAGGAACCCTTTAAGGAGCCCATAATATAGATACATAGGACCTGTTGGGGTGTTCCCAGATCGTGACTGATGGCTTTCGACAGTAGACCGGAGCCTGAAATTGAAACTGAACGCCGCAACGAGCAGTTTTGGGGTTTAGGGTCCCTTTCAGGGTTTGGGGTTTAGGGTTGTTTAGTGGTTAAGGGTTCCTCTAAGGGTTTAGGGTTTAGGGTTTACAGGAGCAGTACCGATAGTATCCAATGCAGTTTCTTTTTGGGTCTTCCATTTAGGATCCTTAATCTGAAATTGGTTAAACGAAAAAATGAACTACAATGGAGACTACAGGTATTTGACATTTCAGATTGAGTTTTGTGCGTTTTGTGGTGGATCCGTACATGGCTTCTGCCATCACCAATGCACTTGAATATTGAACCCTCAACCCTGAACACTTAAACCCTAAACCCTAAACCCTAAACCCTAAGCCCTCAGCCCTAAACCCTAACCGAGGGTTTGTCTGGGCATCTGGGCAATGAATCCTTCGTGTTCAGGGCCGGCCAGAGGCTAGGGATTCTTCAACCCATCTTAGGGTTTAGGGTTTAGGGTTTAGGGTATAGGGACCCTGAACCCTAGAAACTTGAAGCCTACGCCCTAAGCCTCTAATCCTGCGTCCCAAAACCCTGAACAAAAAGACAAAAAGAACCTTAATGCCTTAACCCCGAACCCCTAAACTCCCCATTAGAGCCCTCAAAGGAACCTTTACGCCCCAAAGCCCCTAAAACCTCCTTATTAGAGCCCTTGAATGGTTTAGGGTTTAAGCGGTTTTTTGAGCCCTGAAAGGAGCCTTTCAGGTAGAAAGTAGGGTTTTTCTGTATTAGGAATTACTATGATGCTTTGGAAAAAAGTATCCCCCATAAACCCTAAACCCTAAACCCTAAACCCTAAACCCTAAACCCTAAACCCTAAACCCTAAAACCCTAAACCCTAGGGCCCTTTGGGAATGGAAGAAGCAGCCCGGAGGTTCCATGGGCCAGTCGAAGGTGGATGGCACACCGCAAGCGCTCGAAACTCAGACGTTCCTTGGTTTAGGGTTTACATAGGGTTTTAGGGTTGTAGGTTGTAGGGTTTAGGGTTTTAGGGTTTAGGGTTGTAGGGTTTAGGGGGGTTTAGGGTTTTAGGGTTTAGGGTTTAGGGTTCTAGGGTTCTAGGGTTTAGGCTTTAGGGTTCTAGGGTTTAGGGTTTTAGGGCTTTAGGGTTCTAGGGTTTGGGGTTT